>PITA01013903.1:0-55675 GCA_004023965.1 Spilogale gracilis
TTTTTTTTTTTTAAAGATTTTATTTATTTGACAGAGAGAAACACAGCCAGAGAGGGAACACAAGCAGGGGGAGTGAGAGAGGGAGAAGCAGGCTTCCCGCCGAGCAGGCAGCCCGATGTGGGACTCGATCCCGGGTCTCCGGGATCATGACCTGAGCTGAAGGCAGTCGCTTAACCAACTGAGCCACCCAGGCGCCCCAACTGAGCCACCCAGGCGCCCCTCATTTGGCCATTTCATGTCTTCCTGAAAATGGGTAGAACCCAGGGTCCAACTTTTCTTCAACTTTTATTATCTGCAGAAGGATCTAAAAATTAATGTCTATGATTACATCTGATGTGTGACTTTCACATCTAAGATAGCTGTGTCCTATTGAAAACTGAGACACTGAAGTAACTAGCCTCTCCTTCCACTCCAGCTTTCTGCTGCAAAAATTGAGCACTATAGACATTAGCAATCATCAAAACACCCCTTAGGAAACCAAAGAAAGGCTCCCTTCCCCATCTTAGCTCAAAAGTCTTTTCCTTCTTTGTTCATTATATTCACCATCATTGTGCTTCTCCAGTAGGGGTTACCAAGGTGTGTGTGTTGTGGGGTGGGGCTCATTTCCATGTCATCAACTTTTATCTATGGCTGCACTGTACCTTTCAGTGTTTTGCTGCTTTATCATTCTCTTTGAGCTGGGAGCAAAGAGAGCTCACATTATTATTTAGTAGAAGCTGCAATTGAAGAGCCTGGGAAGCAAGCAGAATAAGGAGCAGCAGAGTATTCCTTTGTTCTCACACAGCTACTTGTTTTTTACCTTTTTATTTTATATGTTTAGATCTTACCTGTCAAATGCTTTCATCTCTCTCTCCCTCTCTCTCTCTCTCATGTTCCCTCTTTCCTTTCCTCCACCTTCTGTTTCTCAAATACATTGCTATATTAGGTCTTCATGGCAAAACTGGGCCTTTCAAGTTGATCTGAATTCATTATTTTTGTCAGTTTCATTCCAATTAAATGGAATTTTCTTGAACACACATGGAAAGGCAGCTGAGATAAAAAGAGGCACTCTCGTGAGCATGGCTGGTCCTAAAAGAACTGTTCAATAAAAAGTTTTAGATGCCACTATCCTCAACTCGTACTATCAGGCATGTGCTGCTTGCATACAACAGCTCCCCATTTTCCCTGAATCTAGTCTTGCAGGTCTAGTGCTGACCTAGGATTTATGCCTCCTTTGATATCTTTTCTGCAGTTCTTGAGAAGCAGGCTCTGATAAAGAAGTATGGGCACTGGCGTTGGTCAGCTCCACTCCCTCACTGATTTATGTGTCTCTTGGTCTACCCATTCCATTTTTCTAATCCTATTATTTTATCTGTGTGTTGGGATAATAATAACAATAACAACAATAATATCAACAATGCTGATGCCTGTGAGATTGTTATGAGGATTTGAGGGACATGAAAGAATTCTATAAACTTTGATCATTGAACTAAAAAGAGTGACCTAAAGGCCTTCATATGAACTATGTGTATATAAAATATTATCAGTTATAATAATGATAGTTAAAATAATGATAGTTAAGATATAATAGCTGTTATATATTATGATAGTTAAAATGTATGAGGGTATCCGACAGCACCTCTTCTAAGCACTACACACATACACACACGTGTGTACGTATATAACCACATACATAAAACCCAGGGATCATCTAAACAACATGCCTCACACAACAGAGACACTGTAGTATATGTTCTACATATATTAGCTCACACAACAGAGACACCGTAGTATATGAGAAAAAACACAAATTAGGACATCAGGAGCTCTGAGTTATAGCCCTCACTAAGCCATGATTTGCTCTGCAGCCTTAGGCAAGTCAGCCCCACCAGTGATAAACTAGACAATGCGTACAAACCCTTCTTTTATATGCAAAGACTAATAGTAAAAGGGGACATAGCACTATGGCAATGTAGGAAGAGTCCCTGTTTTAGTACCTCACTGTGAATACTGATAGGGAAGGATTAGCTTTCATGCCAATTACCAGGACTGGTCCAGCCTTTAAATTCAGCCAGTACAGTATGCTTGTGTCTCTCCTGATGAGGCTGGAAAGGATGATCAAGATGAGTACCAGATATTTTGCAATTTGTGGTGTCCTATTGCCTTCAAAAGAATGGCAGGAGATGCCCCTGGCCTTGATTCTTACAAGATTCCTCTTGCTGGTTTCATCCAGATTCAAACCTATCTAAATCCTTATCCCATTAAATACTCAATAAAATGTCTCAAATGCCAGCCTCCAATCCCAGAACCCAGGCAATCCAGGCTCCATCACGAAGAGCTATGACAACTTCTACTTTAACCCTCCTACTGCAGCAAAGGGCTAACAAGCAAGAAGGCTCCAAAGGATAGATATTTTCCTTCCAAGTGGCCATCCAGGTGGTGTGAGAAAGCTACCTACTCAAATTTCTCTTTTCCATAACCTAATGCCTTCATGCATAATTCCACTGTATATCGTTTTTTTGAAGGAATCACCCTGCTAATATGCAGATGATATGTGAGAAAGGTAATACTTTAGAGCATTAACACATTAACCTATAGTTTACTTTATTGGGTAAATTAGGCATACAACATATCCCAAAAGGAATGTGATACAAGATAAGGAATTTTTTACAATAATGATTATGAAGAAGATAAAGAGCTATCCAGAGATAGAGGACACTCCTTGAATTGCAAGCCTGGCCTGGAAAACATGAGAGTATGTGGAGTATAGGAAAAAAGAACATACTAGAGGAAATACACACTTTTCTAATCAAAAATAAAATCTCATTTTCTACTTATAAATCTTAGGCCTGGTAAATAGAAGGGTAGAGATTCTTGCCAATTTCAACAGATAAAACAAGACCAAGAAACATGAATTTAACCAAGGTAACTGACTTTATCAGGAGGTGCAAATGAAGCAGTAGAGGATAAGAGGATAACACAAATTCAAGTCCCTCCTCTTCTCTGAATCTCAGTTTCACCATATAAAAAATGAGGAGTTTGGATGAACCAAGCCTAAATTCTCATCGAGTTTCAATACCCTATAAGTAAATTCTCAAGAACTTGATGATGTCCTATTAAAGCAAACAGAAGAGATCTGGACTCCAATGACACTTCTACTTTGAGAAAGATTATTTCTTCAGTCAATATTTATGGAATGCTTAATCTATACTAGGACTATGCTAGACACTACACAAGGACCTTCACATGTATCATCTTATTTGATTTCCTCAATACCTTATGAGAGAAACACTATATTAGTCCCATAAGGAAATGGGGACTCAGAGAGATTAAATGAATTTTCTAAGATCACACATTTGAGAAATGTTAGAATTTAAACCTAGGGTTGTCTGGATTCCATATCCTGGCTCTATCTACTGTTGATCAAAATGATGCTAGAACACATATTACCATAACCTCAGAATGACCAAGCACAAGAAAAATACAAACAATGTCTGTGTGATGTCACAGAAAACATAAGCTTTGGATTCAGACAGATGTGGTGGAACTTCTGATTCTGTTAATTTACTTACTCTAAGGCTAGGTTTCCTGATCTGTAAAATGAGAATAAAAAAGCTGATGTCAGAGCTAAGTCTGA
Source organism: Spilogale gracilis (assembly GCA_004023965.1). Taxonomy (NCBI): domain Eukaryota; kingdom Metazoa; phylum Chordata; class Mammalia; order Carnivora; family Mephitidae; genus Spilogale; species Spilogale gracilis. Next base: position 3,617 of record PITA01013903.1, read on the forward strand.
ATGAATTATATCAAAAAATGGGCAAGAGACACGAAGAGGCACTTCTCCATAGAAGATATACAAATGGCTAACAGAAACATGAAAAAATGTTCATCATCACTAGCTATCAGGGAAATTCAAATCAAAACCAATTCAAATCAAAACCACCTTACACCAGTCAGAATAGCCAAAATTAACAAGACAGAAACAACAAGTGTTGGAGAGGCTGAGGAGAAAGGGGAACCCTCTTACACTGTTGGTGGGAATGCAAGTTGGTGCAGCTGCTTTGCAAAACAGTGTGGAGATTCCTTAAAAAATTAAAACTAGAGCTACCCTATGACCCTGCAATTGGACTACTGGGCATTTACCCCAAAGATACAGATGTAGTGAAAAGAAGGGCCATATGTACCCCAATGTTCATTGCAGCAATGGCCACAATCGTCAAACTGTGGAAAGAGCCAAGGTGCCCTTCAACAGATGAATGGATAAAGATGTGGTACATAAACACAATGGAGTACTACGTCTCCATCAGAAAGGATGAATATCCAACTCTTGTAGCAACATGGACTGGATTGGAAGAGATTATGCTGAGTGAAATAAGCCCAGTAGAGAAAGTCAAGTATCACATGGTTTCACTTACTTGTGGTGCATAAGGGGTAATATAGAGGACAGTAGGAAAAGGAAAGGAAATGGGAAGTAGGGTAATTCATGGAGAGAAATGAAACATGAGAGACTTTGGACACAGAAACAAACTAAGGGACTTGGAGGGTGGGGGTGGGGGTATGGGAGAGCCTGGTGGTGAGTACTGAGGGCACCTATTGTATGGAGCACTGGGTGTGGGGCATGGTCAATGAATCTTGGAATGCTGAAAAAATAAAATAAATTTAAAGTAAAAAAAAAGAATGTAAAACACTTGACCCATGGTAAATAATAATAGAGTTCCTTCCCAATGTAAAGTCCTATCAATTATATTTACGAACCAAAGGGCAGATGCAAGCATAAGTATTACTTTCTTCCAGACTCCAGAGGTTATATGGTTCCAGACACAAGAATGAGATAGAAAAGCTGCCTTATTTTTACAAAACAACTTTAAGGCCCATGCATCTGATAGAAAGCAGCTAGGCTAGACGTCTTTTCTTTAATCTCTAGACCACACACTCTGCATTTGATAAGCTACTGGAGACAATTTAAAGAAACCTAGGCCAATATAATACCAAGAGCAGCCTGCTACTGCTTCAATTCCTCAAAGCTAACTTATTTGGATACCTAATTTCTGTTGTCAAGGAAATGGGATTTTCTGAGTCTTAGGCAGATGTTGAGTGTGGTTAGGATGCTCCTACCCAGCTGGTGGAAAAAAGGTACAGAGGAGAAAGTGAGATTGCTGAGCCTAGGCTGTGTCAAGAGCCAGAGGTGGTGAAACAGAGTTGCCATGCCACAGCTTCCTGAAAACTTCTTCTCCTAAGGCATATAAAGAAAAAAACACTGGTGATGACTACTAGTAGCTCCTAGCTTGCTGAAACAATGAAGGGTAAATAACAATAAAGCTCAGAACAATGTTGTGAGGGAGGCTGGGCAGAGATTATAATCCCACTTCACATATAGGGAATCTGAACCCCAGAGCCAGTATGTAGCTTACCCATAGTTCTGCAGAAATTAAGGTATAGAAGTATTATTCAAGACCAAGTCTGTTTAGATCCCATTCTAGAGTTCAACACATGGGAAGAAACAGTCGTGAGGAATGCAACAGCATACAACCCTATGATCTGTGGGGTTTTGTCAGCAGGAGCCATGCAGAGAGCTATATAGGGATGCTGATGCTGCATTTACAAAGCAGACCAAGGATAACAAATCCAGTTTAAGGAACTAGGAATTTTGATGCCTCACCCTACAAGTCTCCATGCTCTGAAGCCCCAAATTTAAACTAGCAGAATTTGACAGAACTAGCAAAACTGGTGATAAAAAGAAGAAAATCCCATTCCTTAGTATGAACTCTTCTAGGAGGAAAACAGGCCTGGAAATAGCAAGCAGTGAAGAAAGCAGAGATTACAATATCCTTAGGCTTTATAATTTAAATAAATATCATATGTTCATTTAAATTTCATGTGGAAACATATGTCTTCAACCAAATATTTATATTGTCATAATTAGTCTGTCATTTGCCACAATAATGCTGCATAGCAAACCACCTTCACACTCAGAAATCTGAAATAATTATTTATTTTCACTCACATGTCATTCACCTAGGTTAGGCCTATGTGGGCTTGGCATCAAGTTCTGGGATGGGTCCGGGTATGATCCACATTATCTCTGATCGTCTCTAGAATAGTGGGATCCCTGGGACATGTTCCTTTCATAGTAGTAGAAGAAGGGCAGAAGATAAGCCTAACCACAAAACACATTCCACGCCTCTGCTCTTGTTATGTTTCTTTAGTTTCTTAGATGTCTAAGCCCAAAGTGGGGACCACATTCCAATCACCACTAGACCAAAGCAAATCACATGATGAAGCTCAATATTAAAAGGGTAGGAAAGTATACTCCTCCTACAGGGATTGAGGAAAAATGTCATTGAAGTGAACAATAAATGTAACACAGTAAAAATTATAGATATAAAGCAGCATTTATTTAACTTAAAAAATGCAGCATTGTATACTGGTGAAAAGCTTAGGCTATGATATTAGGCATACTTGAGTTGAAATCCCACTTTGCCACTTAGTACAGTAGCTTTTTATATCTGATCACCATCTTTTATGCACCAGTCTGGGGTATAGAGGAAAAGGAGGTAAGGAAAATGAGCAGAATGTTTGTTGCACTTAAGGTATCACCCCAATAAAATCTTTAAATTTCTGTAACCAAGAAGAAACAACATGTTTATGTACTCAAGAGTTACAGTTAATTAAGGAGCATCTGACTGGCTCAGTCAGTGGAGCATGTGACTCTTGATCTCAAAGTTGTAAGTTCCAGCCCTATGTTGAGCATAAAGATTACTGAAAAATAAAATTTTAAAAAATATATTTTTTAAAACAGAGTTACAGTTAATTAAGTCTTAACTGTTTTTTTTTTAACTTTTCTTTGATTTCAAAAAGAAACCAAAATTACTCTAAAGAATGGAATTGAGATTTGGCCCCAGGAAAATTGGAATAAATGACTTTTCTCTCACTGAAATTAATCACAAAACCCAGGCATCATACATGGAGCATCTGTTTGAAAGGTAAATATCAGGGATAGAGAGAACACCAGAATCTGAGGCATCACCAACCTAGCAGTGAGTTTACTGTATTCTCCCTGCCCAAATAACCTGGCCAGTAAGCAAAGAGTCAGAAACCCAAAAGTGAGCACTATGGCACAGATAGAGAAAGCCCCCCAGAAGCTATACTTCCAACAGGAAGAGCAGAAAAATGAAAGACTAATGCTCATGAAGTAGAAGAAAGCCCTGTTCCTTTCCCTTCTTTCTCATTTTCACAGTACCTCAGTTGTGATCCTACAACTATAGCAATAGCTGCAGCAGACATTGGAAAACCGCATAAGCCAAAACCCTGAAGGAGAGAACTTTTCTCTCACTCTGGTTGAGGTATAGCTCCAAGAGAACTAACTCCTTTACTTCTTTTATTCTTTTCCTGTCCTCTTGATGCTTGGCCCTGGCAATAGGACAATCATGAAAGTAGGTGGTCTCTAGTCAGAAGATAAAAAATAAAGCCGCTAGGGAATCAGAAAATATTGGGGATGTTGAAGAGAAGGAGGATCTCATGAATGCAACCCCATAAGTTGCTTATGACCTCCTACTCTCATTCCTCAAGCATGCATGTCTGGTCTGAATCAGAATACTAAGTTCAGTTTCAAGAACTGAGCTAAAAAACAAATCACTACCCAGATCCCAGTCTGGCCAATGGGTAATACACAGGCAGGACAGATGCAAATAGCACTGTTTTAAAAACTAAACTGACAAAGGAACTTCAGTCTACAGAAGAAGTGTTGGAACTTGTGGTCTGAACTAAACCAGATGGATTACCTGATTAAAAACAAAAATATCAACATATTCAACAGGATTTAAACAAGTCCTAGGGTCTCAAAGTGTAATTTTCAGGGGCGCCTGTGTGGCTCAGTTGGCTAACTATCCAACTCTTGGTTTCAACTCGGGTCATGATCTCAAGGTCATGAGACTGAGCTCTGCATTGGTCTCCACATTTTGCGGGAGTCTGCTTGAGATTATCTCACTCCTTTTCCCTCCTCTACTCCTCCCCCCAACTTGCACATGTGCATGGTCTCTCTAAAATAAAAAAATGTAATATTTAATGTCCATGATATAATCCAGAATTACTAGACATATGAATGACCACAAAAGTCTTGGCTGACACAGGAAAAGAAAATTGATAGTTTAGTCATAAAATGACACAGATGTTGGGATTATCTGATAAAGATTTGAATGCAGCTGTAACATAAAAATTCTCAAATGAACAATAATGAACACTCTTGAAGCAAACAGTAAAATGCGAAAATCATCTGTAAAGAAAAAAGATATATAAAAGAATCAAGTGAAAATGTTAGAATTAAAAATATAACTGAAATTAAAAACTCATTAGATAGGGGCGCCTGGGTGGCTCAGTTGGTTAAGCGACTGCCTTCAGCTCAGGTCATGATCCCGGAGACCCAGGATCAAGTCCCACATCTGGCTCCCTGCTCGGCAGGAAGCCTGCTTCTCCCTCTCTCACTCCCCCTGCTTGTGTTCCCTCTCTGGCTGTGTTTCTCTCTGTCAAATAAATAAAAAATCTTTAAAAAAATTAAAAAAAACTCATTAGATAGACTCATTAACAGAGTGGACAGAACAGAGGAAAATGTGCATTTGAAATAGAATCAAAAGACATTATCTACTCTGAAATGTAGAAACAAACAAAAATGACTTTAAAATAATGAACAGAACCTCAGAGAACTTTGGAGCAGTAACAAAAGTTTAAACAATAGGGTCCTCAGACTCTCAGAAGGAGAAGAAAAATAATGGAGTGCTAAAAAAATATTTGAAGAAATAATAGCTGAAAACATCTCAAATTTAGCAAAAGGGAAAAAAACTACAATTCAAGAAGCTAAGGGAACCTCAAATTGGATAAACCCAGTGAAATACATGTCAAGATAATACATCATGGTTGAACTTCTGAAAAGTAAAGACAAAGGAAAAAAAATCCTGATAGCATCCAGAGAGAAATGGGGGTGGGGATGTTACAAAGTACTGTAGATTTCTCATTAGAAACCATGGAGGACAAGGAAGTTACATGACACTTTTAAAGTGCTAAAATAAAATAATTGTCACCTCAGAATTCTGTGTCCAGTGAAAATATCCTTCAGGAGTGAAGGTAAAATAAAAACATAAACAAAGGAAACTAAATTCATAAATAGTTTACCTGTTCTTAATTGCTAAAGGAATTTCTTTGGACAAAAGGGAAATAATATAAGGAGAAAACTTAGAACTTCACAAATAAAAGAAGAGGAAAAATGTAAATATCTCAATAAGTATAACAGAAAGGAATGGAAGAAATATTTAAAGTAATGGCTGATAATTTCCCAAAATGAATGTTTGACCTTAAACCATAGATACAAGAAGCTCAGAAAGTACCAAGTATAAAAATACCATAAAATCTATAACTCCATATATCATATTCAAACTGAAGAAAACCTAAGACTAGAGGAAAATCTTGAAGGAAATCAGAGGGAGAATCCACCTTACCCACAAAAGAACAAGGATAAGAATTACAATAGATTTCTCAGAAACCAGGCAAATTAGAAGAGAGTGGACTGAAATACTTAGTGTTGAAAGAAAGAAAAACATCACCCAGAGTTCTATATTTGATAAAATTATCCTTCAAAAGACCCTCAGACAAAAACTGAAGGTATGGGTTGCCAGTAGACCTGCCTTGCAAGAAATGTTAGAGAAGTTCTTCAGAGAGGGGGAAAATTATATAGGTCAAAAATGCAGATCTACATAAGAAGAGGAAGAACATCAGAGAAGGCATGAATGAAAGTAAAAAAAGATCTTGTATTTTTTATCAGGCTTAACTGATCTAACAGATAACTCTTCAAAGTAATGATAGTAACAATGTATTAGGAGACTGTAGCATATAGATAAGTGAAATAAATGACAACAATATTGTAAGGGATAGGAGAGAGGATTTGGAAATACTGTTATAAGGTTGTTATAAGATACCTGCACTACCCCTGAAATAGCATAGCATTATTAATGGACATGGACTTAGATTCTTTGTAAATGCATATTGGAGATTCTACTAGAATTCTCAAAAGAAGTATAATTGGTATGTTAAGAGAGAAGAGGAAATTGAGTTATATAAAATGCTCAATTAAAACCAGAGAAGGCAGAAAAATAGGAAAAGATTTAAAAAAACAAAGAGCAAATTAAATGAATAGAAAGCAGTTGCAAGTATGGTAGATATATTAATCTATCATATAATATCAATAATCATTTTAAAGGTGAACAATCTAAAATACACCAGTTAAAACACATAGACTATCAGAGTAAATAAAACAATAAAGACCAACTACACATTGTCTTTAAGAAACTCACTTTAAATATAAAGAAACAGATGTATTAAAGGATAGAGAAAGATATACCATGCTAACACTAATCACAAGAAAATTGAAGTAGCTGTGTTAATTTCAGATGAAGCAGACTTCAGAAAAAAATAGAAATTACAGAGGTGAGATAGATGATACATAATGATAAAAGGATCAATTTTCTAAGAAAATATAATGATTCTTTATCTGTATGCACCTAACCAAAGAACATCAAAATATGTAAGGCAAAAACTGATGAAACCGTGAGGGAAAATATACAAATCTCCTCTATCAGTAATTGACAAATCCAACAAACAGTAAATCAGTAAGGATATAGTTGACTTGAAAGGCATAATTAATCAATTGTGTCTAATTGACATTATAGAATAATTCAACCAACAACAGAATACACATTCATCTCAAGCTGACATGAACATTCACTAACATAGACCACATCATATCCCATAAAATATACTAACACATTTAAAAGACTAAAAATCATTCAGGGTATTCTCTCAGACAATAATGGAATTGATCTAGAAATCAATAACAAATAGCTGGAAAAATGCCAAAATATTTGGAGATTAAACAACAGACTTCTATGGAGCACCTGGGTGGCTCAGTTAGTTAAACATTTGTCTTTAGCCCAGGTCATGACCCTAGAGTCCCAGGATAGGGCCCCACATTGGGCTTCCTGCTCTGCAGGGAGTCTGCTTCTCCCTCTGGCCTTCACCCTGCTGGTACGCTCGCTCTCTCTCTCTCTCAAATAAATAAATAAAACCTTAAAAACAGACTTCTAAGTAATATATAGATCAAATAATTCTCAAGAGAAATTTAAAAATATTATGAATGAAATTAATATGAATATACAACTTAGAAAATTTTGTGGTGTGCAACAAAAAGAATGCTTAGAGGAAAATGTATACCATTAAATGCATATGTTAGAAAGAAGAAAAATGTAAAATCAATAATCTAAGCTTATATATTAGGAAACTACAGAAAGAAGAGCAATATAAGCCTAGAGCAAGCAGAAGAAAATAAATAATTAGAAATAGAGAGGATATCAATTAACTCAAAAACAGAAAACTTGGGGCGCCTGGGTGGCTCAGTTGGTTGAGTGACTGCATTTAGCTCAGGGCATGATCCCAGAGACCTGGGATCGAGTCCCACATCGGGCTCCCTGCTTGGCGGGAGGCCTGCTTCTCCCTCTCTCACTCCCCCTGCTTGTGTTCCCTCTCTGGCTGTGTTTCTCTCTGTCAAATAAATAAATAAAATCTTTAAAAAAAACCAGAAAACTGATAGAGACTATCAATGAATCAAAAGCTGATTCTTTGAAAAGAACAATAAAATTGATAATTATCTGTCAGGCTAACCAAGAAAGATCTAAGAAGACATAAATCACTCATCAGAAATTGAGAAATGAAAAAGAGGACACCATTACCTTTCCCATGGTCATTAAAAGGGGGAAAAAGGGGTATTATGAACAACTCTATGCTTACAAATTTGATAACATAAATGAAACAGACGCATTCCTTGAAAGACACAAGTGCCAGACATCACATAAGAGAAAATAGACCAGCTGAATAGGTCTGTATCTATTAAAAGTATTAAGTCAAAATTAATAATCCTCCAAAAGAGAAAGCACAAGGCCCAGATGTTTTCACTGGTGAATTCTAGCAAACATTCAAAGAAGGAATTAGACTAATTTTCTACCAGAAAATAGAAGCAGAGTAAACTTCCTAATTCTTTCTATGAGACCAGTATTACCCCAATACCAAAACCAGAAAAAGGTACTACATGAAAGGAAAGCTATAGACCAGTAACTCTCATTAACTTATATACAAAAATACTCAAAAATATTAGTAAATTGAATCCAACAATTTTATACTTCATAAATTTATGCACCATCAACTAGTGCAATTGATTCCAGTTATGTTCTAATTCAAAAATCAATTAATGTGATCAATCACATCAACAGGTTAAAGGATAAAAATCATAAAATCATAATCAATAAATTCCAAAAGAAATTGACAAAATCCAAGTTTCACTCATAATTTAAAAAAAAAAAACCAGCAAACTACGAATACAGGAAAATTCCTTTACTTATTAAAGAACATCTATGAGGGCAACTTTGTGGCTCTGTCAGTTAAGCATCCCAATCTTGATTTCAGCTCTGGTCATGATCTCAGGGTTGTGAGATTGAACCCCAAATTGGGCTCTGCCCTGGGCATGGAGCCTGCTTAAGATTCCCTCTCCCTTTGTCCCTCCATTCCACTTCTCAAAAAAAAAACTATGGGGCAGAGGAGTGGGGGATTCTGTTTCAATTGGTCCCCTGAATTTAGCTAGAAATCTACCAAGCCACTCTGAACACCCTTGAAATCAACCTGAAATGTAAGATTATACATGTCTGGATCTCTATGGGGGCAGAGGAGCATCAGTCGAGAGGGGGCACCTTGCCTGGACTGTGGTTGATATTTTCAGCTGTACATTCCCTCAACCACAACTGAACAGAATGACAAGGAGGAGGAACTCCCAACAAAGAAAAGACCCAGAGACAATGGCCTCTCTTGCAGATCTAATGGATATAGATCTAAGCAAGATGTCAGAAATAAACTTCATGGTAGCAGTTATGAAGACAGTAGTAATGCTAGAGAAAACTATTAATGGCAATATAGATTTGCTAAGGGCAGAAATGAAAGCAGATCTGGTAGAACTTAAAAATGTTATCAAGTAGATACAATCTAATCTAGATATTCTAACAGTTAGGGAAAATGAGGCAGAAGAATGAATTAGTGTTCTTGAAGACAAACTGATAGAAAAGAAGGATCAGGAGGAGGCCTGGAACAAACAACTTAAATTCCATAACAACAGAATTAGAGAAAGAAATAATTCTATGAAATGTCCCAATGTCAGAATTATTGGGATTCATGAGGGGGTGAAGAGACAGAGAGGACTAGAAGATATATTTGACCAAATCATAGCCAAGAACTTCCCTAATCTGGAGAATGAAACCAGCGTTCATATCCTAGAGGCAGAGAGAACACCCCGAAGATCAAGGAGAGCAGACCAACACCCAGGCATGTAATAGTAAAACTCACAATTCTTAGAACCAAGGAAACCATTTTAAGGGTAGTTAGGGGAAAGAGATTCCTTATGTACAGAGGAAGGACCATCAGAATAACGTCAGACCTATCCAAAGAAACCTGGCAAACCAGAAATGGCTGGCAAGACATATTCCGGAAACTAAATGAGAAGAATATGCAGCCAAGAATTCTTTATCTGTCAAGGCTGTTATTCAGAATGGATGGAGAGATAAGGAGCTTCCAGGACCAGCAGAGACTGAAGGAATAAGTGACGACTAAGCCACAAATATTAAGGGGAATTCTATAAAAGGAGAAAGACCCCAAGAGCCATATAGAACAGAAATATATGAAGACAATCTATAGAAATAAGGGCTTCACAGGCAACATGACTACAATAAAATCATATCTTTCAACAATAACTCTCAACGTGAATGGCCTAAATGCTCTCATAAAACTTCAAGTGTTGCAGACTGGATAAAAAGGACTCACCAATATGTTGTCTATAAGAGACTCATTTTTTAACCTAAAGATAACATCTAGACTGAAAGTGAAGGGATGGAGTACCATCTTTCATGCCAATGGACTGCAAAAGAAAGCTGGGATAGCAATTATCAGACAAAATAGATTTTAAGCTAAAGACTGTAGTTAGAGATACAGAAAGACACTATATCATACTTAAAAGGTCTATCCAAAAAGAATATCTAACAATTGCAAATATCTACGCCCCCAACATGGGAGCAACCAACTACATAAACCAGCTGTTAACCAAACCAAAGACATATTGATAATAAAAGGATAATAGTAGGAGACCTCAACACTCTACTCTCAAGCAATAGACGGTTCATCTAAGCAGAACATCAGCAAAGAAATAAGGCTTTGAATGACACATTGGACCAGATGGACCTCATAGATACATACAAAACATTCCATCCTAAAACAACAGAATACGCATTCTTCTCCAGTGCTCATGGAACGTTCTACAGTATAGACATTACAATAGGTCACAAATCAGGCCTCAACTGATACCAAAGTTTGAGATTATTCCCTGCCTATTCTCAGACCACAGTGCTTTGAAACTAGAATTCAATCCCAAGAAAAAGTTTGGAAGAAATTCAAACACTTGGAAGCTAAAGACCGTCCTGCTCAAGAACATTTTGGTCAATCAGGAAATCAAAGAAGAAATTAAAGAACTTAAACAATTCATGGAAACTAATAAGAACAAAGACACATTGATCTGAAACCTATGGGATACAGCAGAGGTGATCCTAAGGGAGAAATACATGGTTATCCAAGCCTCACTCAAAAACAAAGAAAAATCCCAAATACACAAATTATCTTTACACTTTAAAGATCCAGAGAATCAACAACAAATTAAACCTAACCCATGCACAAGAAGTGAAATAATTAAGATCAGTGCAGAGATCAATGAATTAGAAATCAGAAATATGATAGAACACATTAGCAAAACTAGAAGTTGGTTCTTTGAAAGAATTAATAAGATCGATAAACCACTGGCCAGATTTATCCTAAAGAAAAGAGAAAGGACACAAATTAATAAAAGTATAAATGAAAGGGGAGAGATCACTATTAACACCAAGTAAATAAGTACAATTATCAGAAATTATTATCAACAGCTATATGATATAAATTAAGTAACCTAGAAGAAATGGATGCATTCCTGGAACCTATAAACTTCCAAGACTGAAACAGCAAGAAACAGACAACCTTAATAGACCAATAACCAGTAACAAGATAGAAGCAGTGATCAAAAACCTCCCAAAAAGCAAGAGTACAGGGCCTGACAGAGTCCCTGGGGAATTCTACCAAACATTCAAAGAAGAAATAGTACTATTCTTCTGAAGCTGTTTCAAAAAATAGAAACAGAAGAAAACTTCCAGACTCTTCGTATGAGGCCAGCATTACCTTGATCCTAAAGCCAGGCAAAAACCCCATAAATAAGGAGAATTTCAGACCAATATTCTTGATGAATATAGATGCCAAAATGCTCAACAAGATCCTAGCTATTAGAATCCAACAATACATTAAAAGGATTATTCACTATGACCAGGTGTGATTTATCCCTGGGATGCAAGGGTGGTTCAACATTCACAAATCAATCAGTGTAATAGAAGACATAAATGAAAGAAGAGACAAGAACTGCATGGTCCTCTCAAACTGATTCAGAAAAGGCATTTGACAAAATACAGCATCCATTCCCAATTAAATCTCTTCAAAGTATAGTGATAGAAGGAATATTCCTCAACTTCATAAAATCCATCTATGAAAAATCCACAGCAAATATCATTCTCAATGGGGAAAAGCTGAGAGACTTTCCAATGAGATTAGGAATATGACAAGGATGTCTACTCTCACCACTATTGTTCAACATAGTGCTAGAAGTCCTAGCCTCCACAATCAGACAACAAAAAGAAATAAAAACTCCCAAATTGGCAAAGAAGAAGTCAAACTCTCTCTTTGCAGATGACATGATACTTTATGTGGAAAACCCAAGACTCCACCCCCAAATTACTAGAACTCATACAGCAATTGAGTGATGTAGCAGGATACAAAATCAATGCACAGAAATCACTTCCTTTCTTATATCCTAACAATGAAACTGTAGAAAAAGAAATTATAGAGAATCTATTCCATTTACAATAGTACCAAAAACCATAAGATACCTTGGAATAAACCTAACCAAAGAGGTAAATGATCTATACTCTAGGAACTACAAAACACTCATGAAAGAAATTGAAGAAGATTCAAATAGATGGAAAAACATTCCATGCTTGTGGATTGGAAGAATAAACATTGTTAAAATGTGTCTGCTGCCCAGAGGAATCTATACTTTCAATGCCATCCAATCTAAATACCAATAGCATTTTTCAAAGTGCTGAAGAAACAATCCTAAAATTTGTATAGAACCAGACATGACCCTGAATAGCCAAGGATAGGTTAAAAAAGAAAAAACAAAGCTGGAGGCATCACGTTGCCTGATTTCAAGATATATTACAAAGCTGTGATCACTAAGACGGCATGGTACTAGCACTAAAACAGACACATAGACCAATGGACCAGAATAGCGAGCCCATATATGGACCCTCAACTCTATGTTCAAATAATCTTCAACAAAGCAGAAAAAAAAATCCCGTGGAAAAAGTACAGTCCCTTTAATAAATGGTGCTGGGAAAATTGGACAGCTATATACAGAAGAATGAAACTCAACTGTTCTCTTACACCATACACAAAGATAAACTCTAAATGGATGAAAGACCTCAACATGAGACAGGAATCCATCAAAATCCTAGAGGAGAACACATGCAGTAATCTCTTCATCACCAGCCACAGCAACTTCTTTCAAGACATGTCTTCAAAAGCAAGAGAAACAAAAGTGAAAATGAACTTTTGGGACTTCACCAAGATAAAGAGCTTCTGCACAGCAAAGGGAACAGTCAATAAAATGAAGAGGCAACCCACAGAATGGTAGAAGATATTTGTAAATGACACTACAAACAAAGGGCTAATATCCAAGATCTATAAATAACTTCTCAAAGTCAACCCCCCCAAAAAAAACAAATAATCAAGTCTAAAACATGAACACACTTCTCCAAAGAAGACATAAAAATGGCTAACAGACACATGAAAAAATGTTCATCATCATTAACCATCAAGGAAATTAAAATTAAAACCACATTAAGATACTACCTTATACCAGTCAGAATAGCAAAAATCGACAAGGCAAGAAACAACAAATGTTGAAGATGTGGAGAAAGAGGAACCCTCTTACACTATTGGTGGGAATGTGCCAATCTACACTTTGAAAAACAGTGTAGAGTTTCCTCAAAAAATTAAAAATAGAGCTTTCCTATGACCCAGCAATTGCACTCCTGGGTATTTACACCAAGGATACAGATGTAGTGAAATGAAGGGCCATATGTACCCCAATGTTCATAGCAGCAATGTCCACAGTAGCTGAACTGTGGATAGAACTGAGATGCACTTCAACAGATGAATGGATAGAGAAGATGTGGTCCATATACATGATGGAATATTACTCAGCCATCAGAAAGGATGAATACCCAACTTCTGCATTAACATGGATGGGACGGGAGAAGACGATGCTAAGTAAAATAAGTCAAGCAGAGAAAGTCAATTATTATACAGTTTCACTTGTTTGTGGAACATAAGGAATAGCATGGAGGACATTAGGAGAAGGAAGGGGAGAATGAAGGGGGGGGAATTGGAGTGGGAGATGAACCATGAGAAACTATGGACCTCAGGAAATAAACTGAGGGCTTTATAAGGGGAGCGATGGGTGAGCCTGGGTGATAGGCATTAAGGAGGGCACAGATTGCATGGAACACTGAGTGTTATACACAAACTATGAATCATGGAACACTACATCAAAAACTAATGATGTACTGTATAGTGTCTAACATAGCACAATAAAATTTTTTTAACAAATCTATGACCGGGTGCCTGGGTGGCTCAGTGGGTTAAAGCCTCTGCCTTTAGCTCAGGTCATGATCTCAGGGTCCTGAGATCAAGGCCCACGTTGGTCTCTCTGCTCGGCAGGGAGTCTGTGCCTGCCTCTCTGCCAACTTGTGATCTCTCTCTCTGTCAAATAAATAAATAAAATCTTAAAAAAAATCTATGACCAACATCATACTTAATGATGAGAAACTAGATGCCTTCCCACTAAGACTTAGAACAAGACAAGATTGTCCTTTTTTACCACTCTGATTCAACATTATACTGAAACATACTGGAAGTCCTAACTAATACAATAAGACAAGAAAGGAGGAAAAAGTATACAGATTTGGAAGGACGAAATAAAGATATGTTTATTCACAGATAACATGATTTCTGATAGAGAAAATGGCCAAAATGGCCAAAATACCTCCTGGAACTAACAAGTGATTATAACGAGGTTGCTGGATATGTAATTAATATACAAAAGTCAAGTGCTTTCCTATATACCAGCACTGACAGATTGGAATTTAAAATTAAATCACAATGCTATTCACATTACCATCCAAAAAATTCAATCTTCAATTACAGTTGTAACAAAATATGTAATGGGTCTATATGAGGAAAACTACAAAATTCTGATGAAATAATTCAGTTATTTGATAAATGAGGAGATACTCCATGTTATGGATATGAAGACAATATTTTTAAGATGGCGATTCTTCCCAAATAGATCTGTAGATTCAAGACAATCCCAATCAAAATCCCAGCATTTTGTGAATATCAACAAATTGATTCTACAGTATATATGGAAGATCAGAAGATCCAGAATAGACAGCACAATACTGAGAAAGGAAAACAACGTTGGATGACTGACAATGTCCAATTTCATTACTTACTATAAAGCTACAATAATCAACAGTGTGGTATTCATAAAAAAAAAGACAAATAGATCAATAGAACCAAATGAAGTACTTAGAAATAGGCCCACAAATATAGTCAACTGATCTTTGACTAAAGAGCAAATTCAATTAAAAGGAGAAAAGAAGATAGTCTTTTCAACAAATGATGTAATAACTAGACATTCAAATGCAAAAAAAAGTGAATCTGGACATAGATCCTATGTTTTTCACTAAAATTAACTCAAAATTGATCTAATTGTAAAATGAAAAATTATAAGAATTCTGAAAGGTAACAGAGAAAAATCTGGTTGAACTTGAGTTTGGTTAAGACTTTTTAGATACAGCACCAAAAGCTCAATATATGGAAAAAAATGATAACTTCAGCTTTATCAAAATTAAAAATGTGTTCTCTGTAAGAGGCACTGTTAGGATAATGAAAAGACAAGCCACAGACTGGGATAAAATATTCATAAAACACATATTTTGTAAAGATATTCATATCCAAAACATGAAAAAAAAAGCTTTAAATTTCAACAAGAAAACAAACCAGTTTTTTTTTATTATTATTACTTAAATTTTTTTTTCCAGTGTTCCAAGATTCATTCCCCATTCCCCACACCCAGTGCTCCACGATTTAGGTGTCCCCAGTACCCACCAGGCTCTCCCATCCCTCCATCCCCCTCCCTCCAAGTCCCTCAGTTTGTTTCTCTGTCCAAAGTCTCTATTGTTTTGTTTCTTTCCCTGGATTACCCTAGTTCCCCTTTACGTTCCTTCTCCCACTGTCCTCCAGGTTACCCCTCATGCACCGCAAGTAAGTGAAACCATGTGATACTTGACGTTCTCTTCTTGGCTTATTTCACTCATCATAATCTCTTCTAGTCCAGTGCATGTTGATACAAAAGTTGGATATTCATCCTTTCTGATAGAGGCATAGTATTCCATTGTATATATGTACCACATCTTCTTTATCCATTCATCTGTTAATGGGCACCTTGGCTCTTTCCACAGTGGCCATTGCTGCGATGAACATTGGTGTACATGTGGCCCTTATTTTCACTACATCTGTATCTTTGGGGTAAATGCCCAGTAGTCCAATTGCAGGGTCATAGGGTAGCTCTATTTTTAATTTTTTAAGGAATCTCCACACTGTTTTCCAAAGCGGCTGCACCAGCTTACATTCCCACCAACAGTGTAAGAGGGTTCCCCTTTCTCCGCAGCCTCTCCAACACATATTGTTTCCTGACTTGTTAATTTTGGCCATTCTGACTGGTATAAGATGGTATCTCACTGTGGTTTTGATTTGAATTTCCCTGATAGCTAGTGACGCTGAACATTTTTTCATGTGTCTGGTAGCCGTTTGTATATCGTCTATGGAGAACTGCGTCGTCATGTCTCTTGCCCATTTTTGATGTGTTCATCTTCTTTTTGGGTGTTGAGTTTGAGTAGTTCTTTATAGATCTTAGATATCAGCCCGTTGTCTGTACTGTCATTTGCAAATATGTTCTGCCATTCTGTGGTTGCCTCTTTGTTTTGTTGACTGTTTCCTTTGCCGTACAGAAGTTTTTGTTTTGATGAAGTCCCATAAGTTCATTTTCGCATTTGTCTCCTTTGCCTTTGGAGACGTGTCTTGAAAGAAGTTGCTGTGGCCGATGTCAAAGAGGTTACTGCCTATGTTCTCTTCCAGGATTTTGATGGATTCCTGCATCACACTGAGGTCTTTCATCCATTTCGAGTTTGCCTTTGTGTGTGGTGTAAGAGAATGGTCTAGTTTCATTCTTCTATACATAGCTGTCCAATTTTCTCAGCACCATTTATTGAAGAGACTATCTTTTTTTCACTGGATATTTTTTCTGCTTTGTCAAAGATGATTTGACCATAGATTTGTGGGTCCATATCTGGACCCTCCACTCTGTTCCATTGATCTATTTCTCTGTTTTTGTGCCAGTATCACGCTGTCTTGGAAATCACAGCTTTGTAATAAAGCCTAAAGTCAGGTAATGAGGTGCCCCCAGCTTTGCGTTTCTTCCTCAGCAATTCCTTAGCGATTCGGAGTATTTTTGGTTCCATATAAATTTTAGGATTGTTTGTTCTAACGTTTTGAAGAATGATGGTGAAATTTTGATCGGAATGGCATTGAAAGTGTAGATTGCTCTGGGCAGTATAGACATTTTGACAATGTTTATTCTTCCGATCCATGAGCATGGAATGCTCTTCCATCTTTTTGTGTCTTCTTCAATTTCTTTCATGAGTGTTCTGTAGTTCCTCAAGTACAGATCCTTGACTTCTTTGGTTAGGTTTATTCCTAAGTATCTTATGGTTTTTGGTACTATAGTAAACGGAATTGATTCTCTGATTTCCCTTTCTATTTTTTCATTGTTAGTGTATAAGAATGCAACTGATTTCTGTGCATTGATTTTGTATCCTGCCACATTACCAAATGGTTATATGAGTTCTAGTAGTTGGGGGGTAGAGTCTTTTGGGTTTTCCACATAGAGTATCATGTCATCTGCAAAGAGAGAGAGTTTGACTTCCTCTTTGCCAAGCTGGATACCTTTTATTTCTTTTTGTTGCCTGATTGCTGTTGCTAGGACTTCTAACACTATGTTGAACAGTAGTGGTGAGAGTGGGCATCCTGGCCTTGTTCCTGATCTCAGAGGAAATGCTGTCAGGTTTTCCCCATTGAGGATGATATTCGCTGTGGGTTTTTTGTAGATAGATTTTATGAGGTTGAGAAATGTTCCCTCTATGCCTATACTTTGAAGAGTTTTGATCAGGAACGGATGTTGTATTTTGTCAAATGCCTTTTCTGCATCAATTGAGAGTACCATGTGGTTCTCTCTTCTCTTATTGATTTGTTCTATCACGTTGATTGATTTGCAAGTGTTGATACACACTTGCATCCCTGGGATAAAACCCACCTGGTCATGGTGCATAATCTTTTTAATGTATTGTTGGATCCTGTTAGCAAGGATCTTGTTGAAAATCTTGGCACCCGTATTCATCAGCGATGTTGGTCTGAAGTTCTCCTTTTTGATGGGGTCTTTGTCTGGTTTGGGGATTAGAGTGATGCAGGCTTCATAGAAAGAGTCTGGAAGTTTTCCTTCCGTTTCTATTTTTTGAAAGAGCTTCAGGAGAATAGGTGTTATTTCTTCTTTGAATGTTTGGTAGAATTCCCCAGGGAATCCGTCTGGTCCTGGACTCTTGTTTTTAGGGAGGTTTTTGATCACTGCTTCAATCTCATTACTAGATATAGGTCTATTCAAATTGTCAATGCCTTTCTGTTTCAGTCTTGGTAGTTTATAGTTTTCTAGGAATGTATCCATCTCTTCTAGGTTTTCAAACTTATTGGCATATAATTCTTGGTAGTAATTTTTGATGATTGTTTCTATTTCCATGGTGTTATTCGTGATCTCTCCCCCTTTCATTCATGATTTTATTAATTTGAGTCTTCTCCATTTTCTTTTGGATTAGGTTGGCCAATGGTTTATCGATCTTATTGATTCTTTCAAAGAACCAGGTTCTAGTTTCGTTGATGCGTTCTACTGTATCTCTGGTTTCTGATTCATTCATCTATGCTCTAATCCTTATTATTTCCTGCCTTGTATGGGGGGTTGGTTTAATTTCTTGTTGATTTTCCAGTTCTTTGAGGTGTAATGAGAGTTGGTGTATTCAGGATTTTTCAATTTTTTTGAGTGAGGCTTGGATGGCTATGAATTTCCCCCTTAGGACTGCCTTTGCTGTATCCCATAGGTTTTGGATCGAGGTATCTTCATTCTCATTGGTTTCCATGAAGTGTTTCAGTTCTTCTTTGATTTCTTGGTTGATCCACATATTCCTGAGTAGGCTTGTCTTTAGCTTCCAAGTGTTTGATTTTCTCCTGAACTTTTTATGGTGATTGAGTTCCAGTTTCATGGCATTGTGGTCAGAGAATATGCAGGAAATAATTTCAATCTTCTGTTATTGGATGAGCCCTGATTTGTGACCTAGTATGTGGTCTATTCTGGATAAAGTTCCATGTGCACTCGAGAAGAATGAGTATTCTGCTGTTTTAGGGTGAAATGCTGTGAATATATCTATGAGATTCATCTGGTCCAATGTGTCATTCAAGGCTCTTGATTCTTTGCTGATTTTCTGTTTAGATGATCTGTCCATTGCTGAGAGTGGTGTGTTAAGATCTCCTACGATTAGTGTATTTGCATAAATATGATTCTTTATTTTGTTTAACAGTTGGCTTATGTAGTTGGCTGCTCCCATGTTGGGGGCATAAATATTTACCATTGTTAGATCTTCTTGATGTATAGACCCTTTAAGAATTATGTCGTGTCCTTCTGTGTCTCTGACTACAGTCTTTAGACTAAAATCCAATTTTTCTGATATGAGAATCGCTACCCCAGCTTTCTTTTGGGGTCCATTGGCATGAAAGATGGTCTTCCATCCCCTAACTTTCAATCTGGAAGTGTCTTTAGATTCAAGATGTGTCTCTTGTAAACAGCATATGGATGGGTCTTGTCGTTGTATCCAGTCTGCAATGCTGTGTCTTTTTATTGGAGCATTCAGGCTGTTCACATTGAGAGTGATTATTGATAGATACATTTGTATTGACATCATGTTGCCTGTGGAGTTCATGTTTCTATAGATTACCTCTGTAAATTTCTGTTTTGTGTCGCTCTTGGGTTCGTTTCTCCTCTAAAGAACCCCTCTTAGTATTTCTTGTAGTGCTGGCTTAGTGGTTGCATAATCTTTTATACTTTGGCGGTCCTGGAAGCTCTTTATTTCTCCTTCCATTTTGAAAGTCAACCTTGCTGGATACATTAACCTTGTTTGCATATTTTTGTCATATAACTTCCTGAATATGTCTTGCCAGCCCTTTCTGGCTTTCCAGGTTTCTGTGGAAAGGTCTGACGTTATTCTGATGGTCCTCCCTCTATAGGTAAAGGATCGCTTTCTCCTAGCTGCCCTTAAGACATATTCTTTGGTTTTATGATTTGAGAATTTTACTATTATGTACCTGGAGGTTTTTCTGGCTTCATTGATCTTGGGGGGTGTTCTCTCTGCTTCTAGGACATGAACATTTGTTTCATTCCCCATATTTGGGACATTTTCATCCATGATTTGTTCAACAATATCTTCTAGGCTTCTCTCTCTCTCAACTCCTTCGGGGATTCCAATAATTTTGATATTGGAGCGTTTCATGGCATCATTTATTCCCCTTATCTGTTTTCATGGGATTTTTTGCTGTTTGCTCCAAGACTTCTCTTGCTCCTCCTTCTTAATCCATCTGTCTTCTAAATCACTGATACTATCTTCAGCTTCACTTACTCTGGCTGTTAGCATGTTTAAATTGATTGCATCTCATCTATTGCCTTTCTAACCTCAGCTTTCACTTCTGTTGTTAGGGCTTCCATTTTGAGACTAATGTTCTTTTATAAATTAGCCATTGCTTGGATGATTGCTGCCCTGAATTCCATTTTTGTCATATTGTTTATGTTCATTTCCAGTAAGTCTGTGACCAGCGTTGCAGTCTCGGGGTTCTTCTTCTGTTGGATGTTCTTTCTCCGAGTCATTGTGGCGAGGAGTGGTTGAGGGGGTGTATAGCTAAATATATCAGTCACTATCTATGTGGGTTGGTCGCTGGAAGGTTTTGTAGCAACCAGAATTCACCACCAAAAAGGGAGGAGAAAGAAAAAAGAAAACAGAAGAGAGGAAGCAAGAAAAGAATCCCCTGCCAGAGTGGGGCCCGGTGGTAGGATTTATATGGTACAAAACTGTTACAGGGTAAAGAAAAGGGCTATCAAGGGTAAATGAAGAGATCAAAAAGTGAAGCCCAACCTATATGACCCCCAAGACCAGTATTTATATAATACAAAAGCAAAGACAATTACACAGAAACACTGACAGACTAGAGTGGGAAGGTGAGGGCAGACACTCCTTATGGGCAAGGAATGCGTTTCAGATGCTCCCGAGTTTGTCTTGTTGTTATTGTTGGAGGAGCCCACTTTATAAAGATATAGGGAGATTAGAACTGGTTGTATATAGGGGTAGTATTGAATAGGGATGTGGGATTCACTTGAAGCTTATAACTACATGTATATGTAAAAGAGAGAATAAAGGAAAGAGAGTAGAAAGGGAAAACAGAGAAAACAAACAGGGAAACAAGAGGCAACAACAACATCAGAAAATACAGGAGTGTGTTTGAAAAAATTTCAAGGTAAAAAAATGTTATGGGGTGTTGTATTGAGTATCACGTTGTGATAAAAAGGGGGTTAAAAATTGAAAGAAGAAAAACCGTGAGAATGTATTTTTAAGTTTAAAATGGAAGCTTTAAGAGTAAAAATAAAGAAAAGTTTTTTAAAAAAGCAAATAATGTGGAAAACTGTATCAATAAGGTGTAGGGCTTTTGGTACTTGTAGTCAGTACCAGGAGTTTAATAAATTGCCTTTCCCCCCAATGTTGGGGTTTTACAGTTTGAGTGTTGTCCTCCTGTGCTTCTGGCTTGCTTTCTGGAGGTGGGGTCTGTCGCACTGTTTTCAGTCCCTTCTACCTGGGCTGCGTCTCTCCGCCCCCTTGCTAGAGACTGGTCTCAATGGTAACCAGATTGTCAGGTTACAATTCTCTGGTGGCGGAGGGTTGTTCTTTTACGTCCCTTTTCAGCTGCTGAGGAAGTCAGGTCGGAACAAGATGTCTGCACCCAGACCTCCTTCCCAGAGAGAGTCTCTACACAGAGAGAGGTTCTTTCCCACCTCCCGGTTGGCAGTCTGTCACAGCCAGGCAGGCGCAGATGCTGGGTTGATTTCTTCCCAAGCCCCCACTTGTCGCTTCACTTCCGCACCTCAAAACCACAACTTCTTTTGGGTCGCACGACTTTGTCTGTGTTAGGGGACCCGCGGCCCCTCAGGTCCCGTGCAGGTCTGCAAAATCGCCTTCCCTGGGGTGTCCACGCCTGGCCCACGGGGTGGAGAGAAGCAGGAGAGAAAAGCAGCGGATGCAAGGGGATAAAAGAAAGAAAGAAAGGAAAAAAAAAAAGAGAAAGAGGCAGAAAAATAGACTCCATGCCCGCCACTCTCGCTGAGATCCCCCGTGCTCTCCGCAAAACCCTGCCCCTCTGGCTTAAGTGGGGGGATAGACTCCGCACCCCAGCCCCTCTACACTCCCTCGAGCTGTGGGGCACTTCCTCTCCCTGCGGATTCCCGTCTCCCCACTGCCGTGGCAGAAAAACTGACTTTGCACCTCACAGGGCACTCTCTGTCCCTGCAGGTACCCATCTCCCCGCTGCTGCGGTGAAAAAGAGTCCGGCGCTGCTGGCTCTGCTGTGTTCCCGGTTCTGTCTCGCCCCAAATCAGACCGTAATCTGCTGTTATTCCCCAAACACAGAGCACTTTCGTGCTGGGGTATTTGCTTTCAATGGTTCAGCTCTTCAGGCTTCCTCTCCCACACCCCTGTCTCTGCGGGTAAGCCTCCGGTCACTCTCACTTGTTTCTACCTTTTTGTCGATGGTCTTTGTCTCCCGTGGTGATTCAGAAGCGCAAAATATCACATTTCAGGCTGATTTCATGGGTGCTCACAGTGGTCCTGTAGTGTTTTTTGCTGGAATTGAGCTCACTTCAGGGAACTCCCTATAATACAGTCAGCTAGCCTTCTGCCATCTTCTTCCCCCAAAATCTTTCAGTTTTTTAAGCACACTAAAATCATTTCTGCCTCAGGGACTCTATACTTGCTGTTCTCTCCTCCTAGAACACTATTTGCATGATGATTCATCTTTTAGGGCTGAGTTAAAATGTCACCTCCTAAGAGAAGCCTTCTCAGGCCACCTTATGTAGTTAGTCTGTCTTCCCTTCACTCTCTACCCCCTTGTCTTGCTTTTCTTCATATCCTTTATCACTATCTGAAATTATCTTGCTTGATTGATTATTTCTTTGTTATTTCTCCCACTAGGGTGTCAGGTTTATGAAGGCAGAGAATCATGTCTGTTTTTTTTTACTGCAATATCTCTAGAATGTGGTTAAGTGTTCGTAAATATCTACTGAGTGAGGAAACAAGGAATATTTAAAATATATTGAAAGTATATATTACATCAACATAAAAATGAAGCATGGAATGTGGAGTACAGAAAGTATTTTTGAATCAGTTGTGGTTAACTGGAGAAGTCTTCTTTAAAAAGGTAAACTTTGTTAAATATTTTGAAAATGGTCAGATATGGATTTGCAGAAAGAGGGGACAAGACATTCCAGGCCATGACAATTTCACAGACATGCAGCTTAGAGATGTATACATAGATTAACAGCATGGTCCCATTTGGCCCTTATCTATGATTCAATTACATCTGGCAGGTGGAGTTAAGTTATGCTTTACCACTCTCCACCCACAAACCAGTTACATTGATTGATTTGTACTAGCACAAAATCTTCTGATAAAGGACATCAGCCATATCTCTTCTTGGATTTATGATGAATGTATGGAAAATCCAGCTGAATATGTTTCTTAACAGATTATAGGGCCCCTATGAAAGAATCCACCAATGAGCAAAAGGAAGTCAGGCATGGTGAGTCAGATTTAGCAAGAGAGGCTGAGAATGAGGGGCAGACAGAGTTTACATTTATAGGATAGTTGTTGCCTAAATCCATCTCAATCCAATAATTCTGACAGGGCAAATATTTGCTCTGAGGTATTAAGACTGTGAGTAAAAGGCAAATGAGCTGAATGAACTTTCTAACACCTCAGGACCCAGATAACCATGCTATGAGATTCTCCTAAGGGAACATAATGCAGGAAAGAGAAAGCTTTGCCCCTTCTGACTTTATAGTTGATTGCCAAGGTCTCATTGTTCTATGAGGATTGAGATCATTGATAGCCAGAAAAATCAACAGAATACAACAGGCTGGCAAAGCAGCAGCAGCAGCACTGACAGTATGGAGAACAGTATCAGCAGCAGTGATGGTGGTCTGGCTAATTGAGAGCTCATGTAAGATAACCCCTGGGGACTCCCACAAATATTTTGGCAGTGTCTTTTTGAGAGGGACAGGCTTAAAATTACTGTATGAGCAGATAGGGGCCAGAGCCAGGGTCATTTGGTTACAGCCATAAATCAGACAGGCTAGCACAATGAAATGTGATACAAAAATAACCTTCACAGTAGAATGACTATACATTATTTACTCCTTGACAAGAGCAGTTGTTTTCTTAGTGCCATTAACTGATTTGATGGTATTAAAAATGTAATAATTAAACTGACAAACTCACATGAACAAGTCAATTGAAATCTGCTTTGGTTAATCAATTTCTTTCTCAATGAATGTTACTGCACTTCTAGAAAAACTGCTTATACTTGGGCATATTTAATGAATGTATTCATCATCATTTCCAGAACAGAAATGACACATTTTAAAATAGGAGTCCTAGAGCCACATACAAACCCAAAGGAAGAAGCATTAAAAATGGGATAAATAGAAGTCCTAGCCATAGCAATTCAACAACAAAAAGAAATAAAAGGCTTCCAAGTAAGTAAGGAAGAAGTAAAACTATTTGCAGATGACATGATACTATATATAGAAAACCTGAAAGACTCCCACCAAAAAACTGGTACAACTGATAAATAAATTCAGTATAGTGGCAGGATACAAAATCAGTGTATAGAAATACAATGTATTTTGTTGGGGACGGTGGTGATCCGCCCCTCCCACCATGCCCAAGCCACTGGAAAACTTTGGTGGAGGTACCTGTGAATGTGAATGAAAACCCCTCCGGGCTTTCCCTACCTAGAATCCGGAAAGCCACATACCCTGTGGGTCAGGGCAATATGTCCTTTGTGTGCTTATTCAAGACGTATAGTTCCATTTAATCCTCCTCCTGGTAATCATATCTCTGTATCTCTTATCTGTATTTCTTGATCCCTGTGCCTCAATGGTCTCAACTTCTGTGAGTTTAAGCAATCACTCTGTGCCCTGCAGTAACAATACTAATCCTGTCTCTAGGGCAGGTGCAAAAGCAGTTAAAGATTTAACTGTACCACCCAACTTCCTCACTTTTAAATAATAAAAGACTGGGGCCCCAGTCAGTCAAGAGAGACTGAGAGAGAAAGACAGAGAGCCTGTGAGGAGAGATACTGAGAGAGACTGAGAGACTGAGAGACAAAGGCAGAGAGCCTGCGAAGAGGCAGCTAGAGAGCCTTAGAGGAAAGGCAGCAAGAGAGCCTGCGAGGAGAGAGAAAGAGAGCCTTAGAGGAAAGAGCAAGAAGCAAAGAGACAGAAGAAGAGAGAGAAGTAGAGCAAGAAGGCCAAAGCCAGAGCTAGAGAGCTAGAGCTAGAAAGCCAATGCTAAAAAGCCAGAGCGTGCACCTGAGCCTGCTTCATAGGTCTCTCCTGACTGACCTCGGGTCTGTCAGCTTGCATTAGATTTCCATGTCTGTGTCATTATTTCGCCCGCCAGACATCCCGTGGTTCGGGACCCACATCTCCACTGAGGCTGGTTCCCCAGCGGGGACAGTATTTATATAATGAAGCAGCAGAAAGAGAAATTAAGAAAGCAATTCCATTTATAATTGCACAAAAATCCATAAGATACCTAGGATTAAAGCCAACCAAAGAGGTAAGACTTGTACTCTGAAAACTATAAAACAGTAATGAAAGAATTGAACATGACACAAAGAAATGGAAAGACATCCTATGCTCATGGATTGGAAGAATATTATTGAAATGTCTATACTATCCAAAGAAATCTATACAGTTAATGCAATCCTTATCAAAATATCAACAGCATTTTTCACAGAACTAGAATGAACAATTCTAAAATTTGTATGGAGCCACAAGACCCTGAATAACTAAAGCAATCTTGGGAGGAAAAAAAGCAGGAGGCATCAAAATTTCTGACATTAACTTATATTACAAAGCCGGAATAATCATAACAACATGGTACTAGCACAAAAATAGACTCATACATCAATGGAACAGAATAGAAAACCCAGAAATAACCCACAACTAAATGTGTAATTAATCTTCAACAAAGCAGGAAAAAATAACCAGTGGGAAAAAGACCATCTCTTTAACAAATGGTGCTGGGAAAACTGGACAGCCACATGTAAAAGAAAGAAACTTGACCACTCTCTTACACCATACACAAAAATAAATTCAAAGTGGATTAAAGACCTAAATGTGAGATCTGAAATCACAAAAATCCTAGAAAATAACACAGGCAGTAACTTCTTTGACATTGGGCATACAACTCTTTTCTCAATATGTCTCCTGAGGCAAGGGAAACAAAAGCAAAGATAAACTATTAGGACTACATCAAAGTAAACAGTTTTGACACAGCAAAGAAAACAATCAACAAAACCAAAAGGCAACCTACAGAATGGGAGAAGATATTACAAATAGCATATCCAATAAAAAGTTCATATCCAAAATCTATAAAGAACCAATACAACTCAACACCCAAAAAACAAATAACCCAATTAAAAATTGGGCAGAACACATGAACAGATATTTTCCCAAAGAAGACATCCAGATGGCCAACAGACATATGAAAAGATGCTCAACATCGCTCATCATTAGGGAAATGCAAATCAAAAATACAAACTCCAACTTCAAAACTTCAACTCCAGAAAAAACAGGTGTTGGTGAGGATGTGGACAAAAAGAACCCTCATGCATTGTTGGTGGGAATGCAGCCACTCTGAAAAACAGTGTGGCGTTTCCTCAAAAAGTTAAAAATAGAACTACCCTATGACCTAGCAATCAAACTATTGGGGTATTTACCCAAAGAATACAAAAACACTAATTCAAAGGATTATATGCATCTGTATGTTTATAGCAGTAAATACACAAACAACTTCAGTCCTCATAAATTCAGTTCCTAGTATCCATCATTTTAACCAATACCTAAACTAAATGCTCGGGTTCTTTAAGAACAATGTGTAAAGCTAAGTTATTGGTCCAAATTGCCAGTGAGTGGGTTCAATTTTTAATTAAAATAGATGATGGGGAACTATTAGCTTCTCGAGAACACCTCCAAATGTATTCTTAGTCTTTCTCTAACCTTCAGGCATTCTGGAATGCCAGAGTCCAGACCAGCATAAATAAGTATGCTTTCAAAAAAGGGAAATGTGGGTGCCTGGGTGGCTCAGTGGGTTAAAGCCTCTGCCTTCGGCTCAGGTCATGATCTCAGGGTCCTGGGATCCAGGCCCGCATTGGGCTGTCTGCTCAGCAGGGAGCCTGCTTCCTCCTCTCTCTGTGCCTGCCTCTCTACCTACTTGTGATCTCTCTCTCTGTCAAACAAATAAATAAAATCTTCAAAGAAAGGAAATTCAAAATGAGAATTTACAGAAGGAAATTTAATCCACCAGACAAATTTTCAGCAAGAAATTAACATATGCCACAATTGCAAAAAGGATAAAAAAAAACCCACTCCCCCAAATATCCATATTTTAAATTAAACCTTTATTAAATATTGAGATCAGTTGAGTTCCCATCAATATTACACATGTCCTGCAATATTATAATCATACATATTTCATTAACTACATATCCACAGCTTTCTAATATGTTTTCCATTTGGACTTCCTGTCATTGGAGCTTATATTCGCATATAGGCACTTGGAGTTCATGAGGAGGGGAAGGAAAAACATAATAACCAAAATATGCTTTCATTTTCACTGTCAGCAGGAACTGTAGCTGGAGACACATAATTGAACAGCAATACTGACTTGAAATACTGCATTAGACAAGAAAAAAATACAGCAGCAGATTCAGAACAGAGAAAAGAAAGTACACTGTTTATCACAGGTAATTGCAAGCTTTCAATATTTTTTAATTTATTAGATATAATTTCACCAAATTTCCTGTCTTCATTTGCATGAAAGAACTCTGACATTTGCTTCTGCAAAATACTCATTATCTGGTAGAATTTTGAAATCTAGAGCACACAGTATTAGGCACAGACAGGCAGCTCTCAAGTAAAAAAACAGTGACTCACAGTGTTCTATTATTACTTGCTTAATTTCTGATACTTGCATTTCAAGCAATCTCTTCAATTTGAATGAATGCTGCATTCACTTAACCTTCACCTTTATTTTTTCTCTACCATTTTTCAGGTCATGCTTGTCTTAACTTGACCAAGTAGAGCAGGACAGGGTCACGGTGAAATGTCAGTGCCAAAATAGATTTGCAAAAGCAAAACCAGGGATAGCCTGGGATTTGTTTGCCTGGAGAACAGGGCCAGGCTGTCATAATCTGGCCTCTGAGCCAAAGAGAATTGGGAGGAGAGTTAGGATCAAATATAGGGTCATCCCAGCAGGGAATGACAAATCCAAGTGGATGAAGGTAAGAGTTTACATCCCTGGGCGAAACTGAGGCCAATGCTAAAAAAGCTCTGACAACTAAGGTGAATGGATAAAGACAAATCCTATGTATAGAATTTCCTTGTTATCAGATAACTTTTGAAGGCATAGGACCCCAATCCCTTAGATATGCCTCTATCAGTATGAAGAGCACAAATCTCTTCACATTAAACTCCTATGATACCTAGCATGTAGTAAATATTTTAAAATTATCTAAATAATGTGCTATAAAAAACAAGTCCATGATCTTTTATATGTAATTCCAAAATACAAAGTGCTCTGAGGTGGAAAGATATTTATAACTTATTTGGCATCAAAATCTGACACGAACTATTATGAAGTTATTTATAGTCTACATTTATCTTCCTTAGAGTATATATACATTTTGCTGAAGAACTATTATTGTGTTTGATTATGAAGCACTGCCCCACATTCCACTAAGGACATCATAAAATGTTTAGTACACACATTGGATTATCTTACAAAAGTCTGAAAAATTCTGAATTTCAAATCACAGTTGGTCCTAAGAATCAGATAAGGGTTGTGGACCTGTTTAAAAGCAGTTGTCAGAGCACCTGGGTGGCTCAGTCTGTTAAGCAGCCATCTCTTAGTTTCAGCTCAGGTCATGATTTAAGTGTCCTGGGATGGAGCCCCATATTGGGCTCTGCTTGAGATTCTCTCTGTCTCCCTCCGCCCCTCCCCCTGCTCACACTTCTCTAAATAAATAAATAAATAAATATTTAAAAAACAAACACTGTTGTCTCTAAATGCTGGAATTATACACTTTGTCTTTTTATTTTTTCTGTATTTTTAATATTTTCTATAGTACACATATTCTTTTTATAATACATAGATACAAATAAAATCATAATTAAAAGAGACATGATTTCTTCTTTCCATTATCTCTGGAATCCTAATAAGTCTGTTGAAAATGGAGTGGGTTAAGTCAATTAAATTCTTTATTGACAAGGCTAGATTAAGGATATCTGCAAGTAGGCTTAAAGAGAAGCATCTTCCCCTTAGAGGAAAGGAAAGCTTGTTTCTGCCCATTCTTCTTCAACTGTCATGGAAGAGAAATCAAAGGCATCTTGTGGATCATTATGCTCAGCAAAGAAATGCCTTACACTGAAACATGAAAACAGAATGGAGCCCTGGACAATGCTCAACATAATACAACATAATACTCCATGCTCTTGGTAGCATAATATTTTTCTGCTTGGAGGCACTGCTCTTTATGCTGAGGGTCTAGTTTGTAAGTAGGCAGAGCTACTACTGTGAAGTAAGGAGGTCTAGAAAAGGCCCTCCTGCCCACTCATTCATTTGGTCATTCAAAAATATTTACTGAGGGGCTATCATTGTCCAGGCTCTCACTTGGGAGATACAAAACTGAGTACAGTGAGAGACGACAGAAAATCGTCACTCACTTGTGATTTAATCTCAAAATATAACAGGAAGGAATGAAAATCTTTCACCCTACCCCTACCCCCATCTTCAATTCCAGCTAGAAGATATCTGAACATCCAATGGAAGTACTTTATCTCATCAGCTAAATGTTGGGTTCCTGCTTTGGTGGCCCTTTGTGCTGCATCAGCCATGTCCCCATCATGTTGCAGAAGTTCTCCATCCTTTCCAAGAGCAAGATTTGACAAAGTGGGATAGAAGAAAGTTGAATGGGTCTGGGAACCTGTCTGGGAGGGTAAGAGTATAGGAAAGGGAGAAAATGCAGGCCCATTAAGGGAAAACAAAAAGAATTAAGGCAGCAGATAAGGGGCAAAAAAAAACCTTAAGAGCAAATTGCTAGCTCTAACAATTTTGCCGAAGATTGACTTTGCAACAGATACCAGAGCCAGGAAATGGACTGGGGAAATGGGGCACCTCATAGAAGGAGAAGAGGAGACAGACAAGTATGTAGAGGAAACCATAAGCCAGATGCATTTGCTCAGGATTCACACAGTTGTTTCTATTTCTCTTTTATTTTTTTAAGATTTTATTTATTTATTTATTTATTTGACAGAGAGAAACACAACTAGAGAGGAAACACAAGCAGGGGGAGTGAGAAAGGGAAAAGCAGGCTTCCTGCTGAGCAGGAAGCCCAATATGGAGCTCGATCCAGGGACTCTGGGATCATGACCCGAGCCGAAGGCAGATGCTCAATGACTGAGCTACCCAGGCACCCCTGTTCCTACTTTTCTTTATGATAACTGTAACTCAGACCACTGAGAGATCTAAGTCTTTCCTCCCTGTTCCACTCTCCTTTACTCCTGGACAGGTTCTCAGACTCACCAAGATCTTGTTTCTAATCTGAAGACTGTTTGACTGTGTGATTATAAAACAGGAAGTCACATTGGGCCCTTTAATGAAGTCAAGGCCACAAATACTGTCTATGAAAGGCTTCCTGCACAAAATTAGGGTAAGACATAAAATGTCACTTGTCATAAATCTGTGCAATTATAGAAAAGATAAATCCACATTTGGAGTGTGATATTGATGGATCAAATTCCCAATCTCTTGACCTCTCTCTCTCATACACACACACAAAAACACACATGCACACGTACCCCTCATACATTCTCCATTGTCATTCTCAAAAAATATATACCTAGAAACACTCATATATCAACTATATCCTTGAGAGTCTTTCATTCTGAAGCATTTAAAATATCCTTTGACAGATAATCAGAAAATATTTCCACCAAAGGCCAATTATTTTTAAATTAAAAAATTTCTCTAGAGTCCAGCTTTAGTCTGCACCCTGACTCTGGGCACAAACTCAACATCTAATTTTGATTATCCCTCTTACAAATGTGTAATGAAACAGGTAAGGGGATATCAATGTAAAAGTATGAGTGGCAGAACAAATACAACCCCAATGATGGAAAAACTCCAGAAACCTCCTCTTCTTCCCAGTAGGTCATCTTCCTATTACAGAGGATAATGCAGTTTGCTTTCTTCAGTGAAAGGAACATACCTGACAGGCCAGTTTTAGAGCATGCCAGTGACTTAAATGAAGGCCTCCTCCTTAGAAGACACTCGTCATCAAGTTTCCCATGCCACTCAGCCCAAGTGAAAAAGCTTGAGGCAAAATCCAACAAGCTCAATCAGTTTCAACTTCACAAAGGCAGAAAAATACCCACATAGATTTGCCTTCATGAGAAAAGTACCTTTAAATATGCTTAGAGTGTCTTTTTTTAACAAGATCCCTCTGTTGCATCTGATCTGCTCACTGCACTATAACACATGCATAAAACAGTGCAACTGTGTTTGTTTTAATAAGGCCATTTTGAGCAGCTGTTTAATGATCCATGGTGTTAAATGAAAACTACAGGTGTTCCAAATGCAAACCTTATGGCCCAGGGCCCCCCTTATTACCGTTTCACAATTAGCAGCCAACTGCTCTTAGGCTGTGCAAAGAATTGCCGCCATCATCATTACATTATTTCTTAATTTCATTCTCTGCCTAAGTGTCTTCTCCCAAAGGAAAAACCTGCTTGGCATGGTAAAGCATAACAGTGACAAAACTAAAAGGGAAGGAGAACACAAACCATTCCCTGTCCAACCACCAGCAGGCCTCAGTTCAGGAGGAAAAGCTGGCTGAAAGGTTCAGACACTTGAGGAATATTCAAGTGGCTTGACGGTCAAACTGAGCAAAGTCTTCTGGAAACTATCAGTGTTCAGGAGGATTCCATTAACTCTTTCCTCCCCATTATTTTCCAAGCTTTATTACTCTGCTAAACCAAATTGCCAGAAGCCACAAAACTGGACCCTATCACTCTGGCTTCTGTTTTTACACAACTATCATTTTAACTTCACAGCTTTAGCTTTCACTGAGGGTACATACAATAAGCAGTAAAGGAGAGCTTCCTTATCTCCTGTGAAATTGCTAATCTATAGCATCATTTTACATAGTTCAATACCCCTTACATAAAAATGCCTGAGACAAAATTAATCAGAGCTCAGCAACAAGTTTATCTTTCCCTATCAATGGGTAGTCTTTCTTCTATAAAAGTAATTCTTAATTCTGCACATTAGAATCATAGAATCATCTAATAGTAAATGTATTCACATGCTAGCTCCATCCTAGACCAGTTAAATTTGGATTTCTAGAAGTGGGTGCTGGACAGGGCTGTTGAGTTGTGCAGCATCAGGGGTCACCATTTAAAATGCGCTTGGCTAAGCTCCAGGATTATACTCTGCAGCTAAGATTGAGAATCACTGCCCCAGAAAATGAGAGTTTTATAATTCACTGCCTTTGCCTCTTCATTTTGGTTACTAAGAAGCTCAAAACTAATTGCATTAGTTTTCCTCTGCCAAACTTTTTCAATATAATTTTCCCTCTGAATCCCCTTGCATTAATAATTTTACCAATATTTTAATGTAAGCTACCAAATATTCTTTTTGTAGATAAAGCAAAATAAAACAAGCAAATAAATAAAGTAATAATTTGTTCAGAGGCAAAGGTAGATCAATATATGGATCCTTAATAATCACTTCAAACACAAGACGGCCAAAAATGAACCCCTCGTTCCTCTCATACTAGCTCTTCCCTAATTCTACCCCATTGCAATAAAGGATGCTCCATTTGCTCAGTGCTCAAAAGTGATCCTTCATTCTTCTCCTTCTTTTTCATCCCACATATTGCAAATATCAGCAAATCTTTTTAGTTATGCCTTCAAAATATATGTAAAATCTAACCACTTCTCACTATTTCCACTGCTACCAGTATTTAGGGGGGTGGTTTTATTCATTTTGGGGTTTAGGTTTGTGGTTTTGTTTTTGTTATTGCTTTTGGTAGCTTTGAACAATCTCAGAATCTCTGGGACTTCTGAAAATATTTGTCTCTTGCTCAAGTTACATGAGGGCTACAACCCAACCGAATTCTGCTGGGTTCTACTAGAATGAACTTAGTTCCATATGTCTACAAAGGACCCTGTAGGCCATGTTATTCTCATAGTGGATAACAGAAGCTCATGGACAGCAGAGCCAAACCACAAGTGCATTTTCAGCTCTGTTCTGATAGGATATAGGTCACATCTTCTCAAATTTTATCAGCCAAGTCAAGTCACAGGGCCAAGCCAAAAGTTAAGGGAGAGGGAAAATATATTCAGCCTACAGGAAATCATGACAAGAAAGGAACAAATACACAGTTACAACAGTCTCCTAATGGCTACCCCAGTTTCCACCCTTAATGCATTTGGTTTTCCTTCTCAACACAGCAGCCAGAAAATTCTTATTAAAATTCAAAACTGATAATGTAACTCCCTTGCTTATAACCCTCCAATGGCTTCCCATCATATTTAGATTCAAACATAAATGATTTGTTTGATTGTTTAAAATGCCTTTCATGATCTGGCCCCTGCCTACCTCTATGGTCTCCTCTCTTTAGGTTCTATACTTTTCCCCTCCAATACACTTAAGATATTCAGACAAATAAATAAAATCTTTTTTTTAAAAAAGGGGGGGTCCTTGGTGGCTCAGTCATTAAGCATCTGCCTTTGGCTCAGGTCATGACCCCGGAGTCTCGGGATCAAGCCCCGCATCGGGCTCCCTGCTCAGCAGGAAGCATGTTTCTCACTCTCTCACTCCCCCTGCTTGTGTTCCCTCTCTAGCTGTGTTTCTCTCTGTCAAATAAATAAATAAAACCTTTTTAAAAAAAGACATTTAGACACTAATACTGGTATTGTGCACCAGCCCCAGCCATCTCTTTTTTCTTCAGAATCCAGACTTCCCTATCCTATACTCCTCCATCCAGCTGGATCTGGTCAGAGAAATCCATGACTAGACTGTGACCTTTTCCCAAAGCAATTTGTTCTTCTCCAGGAGAAGGAAACAATCTCCAGAAGTAAATGAAGTAAGATTCTATGGCAGTGTAATGCACTGCAATGAGTCCAGACCATGGTAATGAGTATTTCCCACCATTCCCCTACTCACAAGTAAGCAGAGAGAGAAACAGATGAGTCGATTTTACCACCTTACCAAAAAAGTGTTTTCAATATGGTCTCCAATATGAACTTTTGTTGGAGACTGGATGGCCAAAGAAATTATTTCAGGAAGACAAAAATAAACCTAGTTATGGATAAGCAGTATGTCTTTGATTGATAGCATTAATAAAAATGTGGACCAACAAATGAGCCAGACTTCTGCCATATGTAACTGTCCTTGGAACAAAGTTCAGGTAGAGACTGAACCTGCTGAAGCATGCCAAAATCCTCTACCTCCCACCCAGTAGTGCTTGGAAGTCTTCACACAGAGCTTTGCCTCCGTT
This sequence comes from Spilogale gracilis, assembly GCA_004023965.1. Classification (NCBI taxonomy): domain Eukaryota; kingdom Metazoa; phylum Chordata; class Mammalia; order Carnivora; family Mephitidae; genus Spilogale; species Spilogale gracilis. Next base: position 38,194 of record PITA01013903.1, read on the forward strand.
GGTTCTATTAACAGATTTGTGCCTGCCTTTGGCCCCTGAAGAACACTGAAGAACACTGCCTTACCCTAGGTAAAATAACCCACACTGGCTTTGTATATTCTCACTAAGAAGCAGGTTAAATCAGAGCAGAGGAAAGCAATCCTGCCCATTGAGACAGCAATACATCAGTGGGGTTCAGAAAACACTTTTTTTTTCCTTGAAATTTATTTAAATTCTAGTTAGTTAACAGTATAATACTAGAAAGAATGCTTCTAATCTTAACTTTGGGGAATACCATGCTTAATGAAAGGTAAAGAGGAAGGCAAATGACCATCATATGGCCGTGTTTAGAATATAGGAAATACATGATGGTGGACTTTAACGATGCTTAACTTAATTCCCAATTTCTGATCCCCAACTGCCACCACCCCTTAGGTAGATCCCAGTATAATTCTCTCACTTCCAAATGAGAACTCCCATTTAAGGTTATTTTAGAAAACATAATTTGTTAGGTTAAAGGTATAAGACAAGCAAAAAAAAAGAAAGAAAAGAAAAGAAAAAAGAAAAGAACAAGGCATGGAAAAGTAAAGAGGAGTCTGATCATGCCAGATGTTCAGCATGGAAGGCTGAAAAATTTAAACATACACTTAATGGCAAATTGTGACTTGCCTGAAGAAGTTTGTGGGCAATAGTGAATATAAAAAAGAAGGAGTTAGGGGCACCTGGGTGGCTCAGTCATTAAGCATCTGCCTTCAGCTCAGGTCATGATCCCAGAGTCCCAGGATCGAGCCCCGCATCAGGCTCCCTGCTCAGTGGGAAGCCTGCTTCTACCTCTCTCACTTCCCCTGCTTGTGTTCCCTCCTAGTTGTGTTTCTGTCAAATAAATAAATAAAATCTTAAAAAAAAAGAAGGAGCTATTCATAAGTCCTAGCTCTGACATTACTCACAGGTAGAAATAAGCTGTTTTAAGGAATTTGTGTGGGACCAACAGTCCCATTGCTTTGTCTATACGCTCCTCCCACTGACCCAGCCACTACCACCACACCCAAAATCCCAATATTAATATAATAACAACATTAATCACTAACATTTACTAAGCATTTATTATATTTCAGAATCTATTCTAAGCACAACACATAGATTATTACTCATTCCTCTAGTTCAAGACATTAAAACTTCCCAATAAAATGCATAAATTTCTGGAAATAATAATAATAATTAAGACACTAACATCTAAATATTCATTAGATCATCATAGTAATGAAGGGTGGTATGCAGAGAAATAACATGATGAAAAAGGTTTTTTGAAGATTCATTTGACAGCTGCATAGAGAATCAGTTAGGACTAGAAAGAACCTAGAGCCCTGCACATGAGTTAAAGGCTGTATTATAGGAAATCCTGTCGCCAAATAAAAGATTGTTTTAATTGATATATAAGTTTTATAAACTCAGATATATATGTGTGTATATGTATGCATGCATACACACACATACATGCACACACATTCATTTATGTATATATTAAAAAGCAAAACCAATGAGATGGGCCCTTTTAAGCAGCAAATTCACAGCTGTGAGTATGCAAAGGAAGGTTCAGAATTAAGTTTAGAGTTGGCACTAGAGAGCCTAATTGCTCTACACAAGAAAATCTGTAATACTTTTAGATTCCTTCTGAGAGGACAGGAACAAAAAGTAAGGAAAAGGGAAGAGGCCATGAGGAAAAATCAAGGAGGCTAAGCAACATGGTGGGAAGCTGGAGCTTGGGCTAAGAAACTTTGAAGAACAAAAATAGCTACTACTCCATTTAAAGTTGTTTGCATGCCCATGGTAAAAATCCCTCCATGTCTCCCAACCTTCATTAAAATTGGCCACATCCACTTTCCTTGTGTGAGTAGGTTTTTGGAAAATTAAGGAAAGAGGATATGTTCTGAGTTTGAGACAACATAGTGTAGAATAGAAACTGCACATACGGTAGAGTGAAAAGACCCTGACATGGCAAGTGCTCAAAGCTATGAGGGACTACAATGGTATTTACAGCTCATGGAGGACTTTGGACTTTTCACAATCACATGGATAGAGGTTCCAGCCAATCTTATTTAGATTTTAAGGATGAGGGTGACTCTAACTGACATTATATTGCATGTGTATAGGATTTTCTTAAAATGAAATGCAAAAGCAACAGGAACTAGGAAGTTTTCCAACACAATTTGGTTGCCATAGGCCCCTAAGCTGAGCTATTTTTTTCTTTTTCTTCTCCTTTATGTGTGTGTCTGTGTGTGTGTGTTTCCCCTTTCACTCAAAGCTAGAAATGCTAAATTCCAAAAAATAGTCCAGTAATTCCAACCCTAGGTATATCATGCCTGCATTCTGCAATCTGTAAGTGAACCTTATGAAGAAAGAAAACTGATCAAGGTAGAGGAATATTGCCAGCCAATTGCCAATGTCAGGCAGAGAAGCTGCAGTTGGGCTATCAATTAGAACATTCTAAAACCCAGTTATGAAGACTGATACTTTGAAAGTAATTAAGTATTAGATATTTTTAGGTAATTGCTGTTGCAGGAACACACAACCTGTGTATTTGGGAGATTGAAGACTTGATAGTGACATCTTCCTTGGAGGCTGTACTATCTTATTCTCCGTAATCATTTTTCAACACCTATGGTGTTTTGTGATTGCCTCAAGCATAGCAATTGGTCAAATGTGAACCAAGGGAGAACTGCTACCTCTTCTTTTTTGCTAAGTATCACAGAAAGCAGCAGGGGCATATTGGAATATCAAACTAAACCACAGTAACAGAAATAGCCCATTGACATGCTAGATTCCCATTAAAAGCATACACTGCTACAGATAATTTCCTATGGCTAGTAGGGGATTCCAGGAGGCAATAATCATTCTGTCAAGATGCTGAGATTATCAGAGATGTCTTTTTCTAGCCAGGGTAAAAAGAGAGGAAAATCTTAGCTGATCATTTTTTTAGTTAACATATTGGCATTGTGTGTCCCTACCAGGTGATCAAACCCTAGGCCACACATTGTGTGGGAGACAGAGGGGCTCTCAATAACAACAAAGAACTCACAGCAGCACTTTTGCATAAAATCATAGAATTGTAAAGAGCTTCTAAGAGCTACCATACCTGAGACTCGCCCTTTACCAATCAAATCAGAATTTGGGGGTGGGGTTGGAGGAGGGGGGCAGGCAGGCATTGGACATTGATATATTTTATATGTATTCTAGTGCTCCCCAGATGATTCTAATGTCAGTCTGGGTGGAGAACCACTTAGTCACCCAACCCCCTTATTTTATAGGTGAGAGAACTGAGACCCATAAGGTTACACATATGTGACAAATCTCTACCTAGAATCAAGCCTCTGAACTCCCAGTGAGGGCTCTTTTCTCCCTCATTTAATGCTGCTTCCTGTCAAAGGAACCAAGATTGGTGTAAGATAAGGAACTTACTCAAGGTCACACAGCTAGTGAGTGGCAGAAGTGATACTTGAACCCAGACAGTCTAATTCCACAATCTGTGCATTTAGCCACTATGCTGTTTGCATCCCAAAACAAAGCCAATCAAGGGGATCTGTCCAAATGATAATGACACCAACAGTGTGGAAGGAAGGTGGAGAAGGGAACACTGCATAGAGGAAAGCCATGTTTGAACTGGACCTGGAGATCTGGTAGGATTTGGAGAAACTGACTTGCCAAGTTAGGGATAACTGTTGTGGGAATGACATCAGTGAGGGAATGGAAATGGGAATCCACAAGGTATACTTATACGGAAAACAGTTGTCATAAATCTTGAAAACAATTTCAAACTTAAAGTTGCAAGAATAGTACAGAGAATGCCTGTGTACTTTTTATCCAGATTTATCTCACTCTCTTCCTGCTACATACACACATGTTGATCAGCTCTGTTTTGGAATGCAGATAGCAGAGTGGCCAAATGCATAGACTGTATAATACATATACACATGTGTGCATGTATAATTTATTAAATAGAACTAATTTCTATATCTTATATAGAACTTTATATATATTTAATACATGCATATATAATTTAACTTCAGAACAATTTGAAGGTAGATGACATACATCAATCCCCTGGTCCCCTAATACTCCAGTTTGTACTTCTCCTAAGGACAGATATTATCTTAAATAACCACAGTATAGTTATCAAATTTGGGAAATTTAATGTTGTTACAATACATTTACCTACTGGCCATATTCTTCTTTCATCAATTGTCCCTATATTGTCCTTTATGGCATCTTGTTTCCTCCAGTATAGGAAGCAACCCAACACCATGATTGCATTTAGTTGTCATATCCTTTTAGCTTCTCTTAATCTCAAACAGTTCCTCAGCCTTTGTCTTTTATGACATTGACATTTTTGAAGAGCAGAGGCCCAGTATTTTATGGACTGTTCCTCAATTTTGGTTTGTCTGCTGTTTCCATATGATTAGATTCAGGTTACTAGTTCCAGCCAGAAAACTACATAAGCAATGTGTCCTACTCAGGACATTTGGAGGAGAAAATGCCTGTGATACTTGTTTTGATCACCTGATCAAGGCATTGACCAATTCTTCTACTGTATAGCTACTCTTCTTCATTTCATAGCTAAAAGCCATCTATGACAAGACACTTTGGGACTATGCATATATCTAGCTCTTCATCAAAATCCCCCCACCAGGGCACCTGGTGGCTCAGAGTGTTAAGCCTCTGCCTTCGGCTCAGGTCATGATCTCAGGGTCCTGGGATCGAGGCCCACATTGGGCACTCTGCTCAGCAGGGAGCCTGCTTCCTCCTCACACTCTGCCTGCCTCTCTGCCTACTTGTGATCTCTCTCTCTGTCAAATAAGTAAATAAAATCTTTAAGAAAAAATCCCCCCCACCAAAGTTAACACCAGTTGATGATTCTTGCCTGAATCCTTTTATGATGGCAGCAAAATGATGATTTCCCAACTCTACCACTCCCTCCACATATATTAGTTGGCATTCTAATATAAGGAATCCTTTCTCCCCAATTTATTTATCTATTTATTATTGGTGTACACTATAATGGTTCCTACACCTGACTCTGCTATTCACAATAGGAGCTGGCTAAAATATTATGGTAGAATGAGGTGCCTGGGTGGCTCAGTTGATTAAGTATTGGACTCTTGGTTTGGGCTCAGTTCATGATCTCAGGGTCACTAGATTGTGAGTGAGCATGAGATAGGGCTCCATGCTCAGCACTGAGTCTGCTTGAGATTTTTTCTCCCACCCCTCCTTCCTTCTCTATTCCTCCCCTTGATCTCTGTCAAATAAATAAATAAAATATTTAAAATATTATGATAGAAGCCAATGGAGGTTCCAAATATATGCAAAAGGTTTTTGACACTTTAAGAGAGAAATAAGACATGCAAATCTGAAGAGAAAAGGAAAAAACTGGCAAACCTATAGGAAGTCCTGGTGGTGGGTTAAATCAAATATAATGCTTATTAAAAATGCAGCCAACTACTCGTGGTAATAAACCTGAAATCCAAGCAAAAGTACTTTGCTGTTTGCTTGAAAGCACTGTACCTATTTACATGTAGTATCTCAATAGGATACTCTCAATCACCCGCCCATCAAGGATTGTTTTAAGAAACAACAGAGATTTTGAACACAGAAACAAACTGAGGGACTTGGAGGGAGGGGGGTGGAGGGATGGGAGAGCCTGGTGGTGGGTACTGGGGACACCTAAAGCGTGGAGCACTGGGTGTGGGGAATGGGGAATGAATCTTGAAACACTGGGAAAAAAAATTTTAGTAACAATAAAAAAAAATAATAATAATTAAAAAAAAAAAGAACCTGGTTTTGTCCCAAAAAAAGGCATTCAGCTAAATGCATCTTGACAGACTTCTCACAGCTCCAGAAATAGATATACTTTCTTGAGGTGGGTTGGCAGAGAATGAGGGATTGGACTACAGGAGGCAGTAATTAATTTGATAAAAATCACTCAAATTGTGAAAATTAATACTGCTGAGATTTCAGGGAATGTTATCAGTTCAGTTAGGGTTTGTGCAAACTATACCAGCAACAATGAGATATTTTAACAATCAAGAGCTGATGAGGCCCAGGGGAGACTTTATTATCAGTAAATTTAAAAATCAGGACTGCAAATCCAAAGAATGCTTTACAGATGAGTGGATTTAAGTTCAGGTTGAAATAAGTCCTGTGAGGAATATGCATCAAATTTCTTCATTAAAGTACACAGAGAAGGCCATCTCTTTTCCCAAGTGCTTTATTTTTCCCTCATATTTTACCCCTTCCCAAAAGTATACTCAAATGTGAGTCTGCTTTGGTCAGAGCTAGGTCCAGAAGACCAAGTAAGTTTGGGGTTACCTTCTCTCTGCAACAGCCCCATATAAAGAGGCTCCAAAATATGATTTCTTTATATTTTTCTGAAACTGAAAATCCTGATCATGATAAACAAGGCTGATACCAGCTTTGCTTCATGCTGTCTTACAAAAGATTATTGTGCTGCCTCAGAATCTAAAAAGTTGTAAGGGAGATATGGTCTGCATGAAAAAATGTTGGAGTATTTCATCCATTTCAAGTTTGCCATTGTGTGTGGTGTAAGAGAATGGTCTAGTTTCATTCTTCTGTATGTAGCTGCCCAATTTTCCCAGCACCATTATTGAAGAGACTGTCTTTTTTCCACTGCATATTTTTTCCTGCTTTGTCAAAGATGATTTGCCCATAGATTTGTGGGTCCATATCTGGACTCTCCACTCTGTTCCATTGGTCTATTTCTCTGTCTTTGTGCCAGTACCATGCTGTCCTAGTAATCACGGCATTGTAATAAAGCCTGAAGTCAGGTAATGAGATGCCCCCAGCTTTGCTTTTCTTCTTCAGCAATTCCTTAGCGATTCGGGGTCTTTTTTAGTTCCATATAAATTTTAGGATTGTTTGTTCCAACGCTTTGAAGAATGTTGGTGGAATTTTGATCAGAATGGCATTGAAAGTATAGATTGCTCTGGGCAGTATAGACATTTTGACAATGTTTATTCTTCTGATCCATGAGCATGGAATGCTCTTCCATCTTTTTGTGTCTTCTTCAATTTCTTTCATGAGTGTTCTGTAGTTCCTCGAGTACAGATCCTTAACTTCTTTGGTTAGGTTTATTCCTAAGTATCTTATAGTTTTTGGTGCTATAGTAAGCGGAATTGATTCTCTGATTTCCCTTTCTATTTTTTCATTGTTAGTGTATAAGAATGCAACTTATTTCTGTGCATTGATTTTATATCCTGCCACATTACCGAATTGTTGTATGAGTTCTAGTAGTTTGGGGGTAGAGTCTTTTGGGTTTTCCAAAAAGAGTATCATGTCATCTGCAAAGGGAGAGAGTTTGACTTCTTCTTTGCCAAGCTGGATGCCTTTTATTTCTTTCTGTTGTCTGATTGCTGTTGCTAGGATTTCTAACACTATGTTCAACAGTAGTGGTGAGAGTGGGCATCCTTGTCTTGTTCCTGATCTCAGAGGGAAGGCTGTCAGTTTTTCCCCATTGAGAATGATATTTGCTGTGGGTTTTTCATAGATAGATTTTAATCAGGTTGAGAAATGTTCCCTCTATGCCTATACTTTGAAGAGTTTTGATCAGGAATAGATTCTGTATTTTGTCAAATGCCTTTTTTGCATCAATTGAGACTACCATGAGATTCTTCTCTCTTCTCTTATTAATTTGTTCTATCACATTGATTGTTTTGCGAGTGTTGAACCACCCTTGCATCCCTGGGATAAAACCCACCTGGTCATGGTGCATAATCTTTTTAATGTATTGTTGGGTCCTGTTGGCAATGATCTTGCTGAGAATCTTGGCATCCGTATTCATTAGAGATATTGGTCTGAAGTTCTCCCTCTTGATGGGGTCTTTGTCTGGTTTGGGGATTAGAGTAATGCCGGCTTCATAGAAAGCGTCTGGAAGTTTTCCTTTCTGTTTCTATTTTTTGAAAGAGCTTTAGGAGAATAGGTGTTATTTCTTCTTTGAATGTTTGGTAGAATTCCCCAGGGAATCCATCTGGTCCTGGACTCTTGTTTTTGGGGAGGTTTTTGATCACTGCTTCAATCTCGTTACTGGATATAGGTCTATTCAAATTGTCAATGTCTTCCTGTTTCAGTCTTGGAGGTTTATAGGTTTCTAGGGATGTATCCATCTCTTCTAGGTTGTTAAACATATTGGCACATAATTGTTGATAGTAATTTCTGATGATTGTTTCTATTTCCTTGGTGTTAGTCATGAAAGACCTCAGCGTGAGTCAGGAATCCATCAAAATCCTGGAAAAGAACATAGGCAGTAAACTCTTTGACATTGGCCACAGCAACTTCTTTCAACATATGTCTCCAAAGGCAAAGGAGACAAAAGCAAAAAGAAACTTCTGGGACTTCATCAAAATAAAAAGCTTCTGTACAGCAAAGGAAACAGTCAACAAAACAAAGAGGCAACCCACGGAATGGGAGAAGATATTTGCAAATTACACTACAGACAAAGGGCTGGCATCCAAGATCTATAAAGAACTACTCAAACTCAACATCCAAAAAGAAGGTGAACACATCAAAAAATGGGCAAGAGACATGAAGAGGCACTTCTCCATAGAAGATATACAAATGGCTAACAGAAACATGAAAAAATGTTCATCATCACTAGCTATCAGGGAAATCCAAATCAAAACTACACTGAGATACCACCTTACACCAGTCAGAATGGCCAAAATTAACAAGTCAGGAAACAACAAGTGTTGGAGAGGCTGCGGAGAAAGGGGAGCCCTCTTACACTGTTGGTGGGAATGCAAGCTGGTGCAGCTGCTTTGGAAAACAGTGTGGAGTTTCCTTAAAAAATTAAAAATAGAGCTACCCTATGACCCTGCAATTGCACTACTGGGCATTTGCCCCAAAGATACAGATGTAGTGAAAAGAAGGGCCATATGTACCCCAATGTTCATAGCAGCAATGCCCACAATGGCCAAACTGTGGAAAGAGCCAAGGTGCCCTTCAACAGATGAATGGATAAAGAAGATGTGGTACATAAACACAATGGAGTACTACGTCTCCATCAGAAAGGATGAATATCCAACTCTTGTAGCAACATGGACTGGATTGGAAGAGATTATGCTGAGTGAAATAAGCCCAGTAGAGAAAGTCAAGTATCACATGGTTTCACTTACTTGTGGTGCATAAGGGGTAATATAGAGGACAGTAGGAGAAGGAAAGGAAATGGGAAGTAGGGTAATTCATGGAGAGAAATGAAACATGAGAGACTTTGGACACAGAAACAAACTGAGGGACTTGGAGGGAGGGGGTGGGGGATGGGAGAGCCTGGTGGTGGGTACTGAGGGCACCTATTGCATGAAGCACTGGGTGTGGGGAATGGGGAATGAATCTTGGAACACTGGAAAAAAAATTTAAGTAACAATAAAAAAAATGTTGGAGTATTTGGGGACTGTCAGTAGTTAGGAGGTCTAGGAAGACAGTTTTTAAAAAATCTCATTCCAGAAAATTCAGAATACAGGTCTGATATACAAATATAAAACAGGGATTTCTTGGCACTCATTTTATCAGAGATTGGTTGCGTTTTTAAGTCTTTCTGGAAATAGGACAAATGCATTTAAAGGCAATAAATGTAACTGGTTTAACATAAAGAAATCAGGTTCTAAAGGCCAGAAGTGAATTCCCCAATTTCGAACTGTATGATGGGTCCATGATTCTATCAAAATGACTCTTTTACACCAGCAAAGCCTGATCCTGAGTTCATCCACCATGAGAGCCTTAAACAGTTTGTTAGTAACCAGTAGTGAGTCAATTCCCTTCTTGGGAGAATATAAGTTTCAGTTCCTGGAAGTTCCAATGCGGGGGAATACTGGCTGTTGTGCACAAATTATCCACAGGATGCTTTAAAGGACTCCTCACATGTTGAAGACATAAGATTCAAATTTGCTATTAAGCTGCTGTAATATTCAATTTCTAAAACGGTTTTGTGATGTTTAGAACAATGAGATTTCTCATAGAGCTCTTTGGCCTTGAAACATACTTATTCACAACATTTGTCATATGCAGCAACATTCAGCTACAGCAAAGTAAATAGGTTTAAAACCATGCATTCTGCCTGCTGGAATGCTTTATCATTATGCCTTGGCATCCTCAAATGCAATAAATGTGGAAATTTGGAACTGAAGGGCTTGATTTCCAATCTCATTGGCCTCTCTCCCTTTGAATTAATGTGGTGCCATTGAGTTCAGCAATAAAGCATCTCATGCTAACAGAGAGAAGATACCAACTTTCTTCCTTTACATATGTGAATTTGGAAAAATATCAGTGAGAAGGCAGTATAAAAGTAAAAATGATTTAGCCATCATGAATATGAGAAGGTGAATTTAATGCATAACTAACACCCTTCAGAATTTGTGGTTCTGGCATATTGGGGGAGGTAATACATTAATTGAGTTACACTTTGGAAGAAAATCCTTTTTCTAGTGATAAAATCAAAGTAATATTCTGGATGATTTTCTCTAAGTAATATTACATTTAAATAACCTTATCATCATCATCATCATCATCATCATCATCATCATCAACAACAACAACAAAGAATTGCGGTTTAAAAGTTCCTGTTTCTAAACATGCATAGTATAGAGAAGGCATTATATGTATTCTCTCATTCTTAGCACTATGTCTTATCTGGTTCCTCTCCTCTCTCGTTGTGCCACTTCCTATGACTAAAGCTTTTTGCAGAATGAGCCACAAGCTTGGGACCAACATGTTCTTTATCCCTGCTCCAACTATGAAGAGCAAAAAAATGCTAATTATCCCCAACTTTCATCTCCCCTTCTTCCAGTTTTAAAGCCATCCAACCCAGATGTCACCAGGCTTCCACCTTACCAAATAACTTGTGTTTGTGCATTCTTTCTGCTTCTAAACTCTGTGTTACTGTCCTCTTCTGTTCCAGAAAAATTGTGCCCTTGACAGGTCTCCTGATGCTGGCCATCTACCTGAACTGCTTCCTGTTGCCTATACTAGATTTTTGTGAATGTGGAATTGAATCCATTACTGAGTTGGGAACTCCCAGGCATACTGGTTTAGTTTCCAGTCCAAATCTCTGTTGCCCTGGCCCATCTTGCTGCCTTCGAAAATATCTAACTCTGTTTCACACATTTGCCATTTAACTATACCCTGACTTGTTTATGATCAACCACTTACTTCATATATTCTGGAGTAAAGTCAATTCATAACTTTTCCTCTAATACCACCTTCTGACAGGCAGAAAGAAGCATTAATATACAAAAGATAAGCCTTGGTAGCTCAAGAAAGTCTGTATTTCAGGAAATTTATACTTGTATAAAGCACATTAAAATGTATTTCTAAAATCCCTAAAGGTTATCAAAGGCCAGGACAAGCAAGGCACTACCCTTGGATGCAAAATACAAGGATGTAGCAAAAGTCTCAAAATCAAGATGAATAATATTTTAAGGCAATTTTTTAAAATGAAAAATAATAGAAAATACATCATGAAAAAAGTATCAAATTTTTAAATAAAGACAGGATCAGTAAATGACAGTATCCAGCCATATTGGAGTCTGATGGAAAAAGAAAAAATCAGCAATATTGACTGTCATAAGTAATGTCCCTTGCCTTCTAAAGATGAAGATCCCCCCCCAAAAAATGAAAACCTGAGTTGCTACACAAGGATATAAACTGAAGAAGCTCAGAAAAAATTTAAATTGTTCTCTGTAAGAAAGGATACAGGGGTGCCTGGCTGGCTCAGTTGGTAGAGCACACTACTCTTAATCTTAGAGTCATGAGTTCAAGTCCCACAAGGAGCATGGAACCTACTTAAAATAGTAATAATAAATAAAAGTAAATAAATATAAAATTTTAAAAAGACAACAGATAGAGGATAGAATTAAAGTAGTATATAACAGGAGGCAAGAGAGCAGAGGAACTGAGGATATAGGGAGAGTAAAATAAGAAAGAGGGGAAAGACCTGAGGAGAGTTAGGTAGGAAAGAGACTTTGGGAGAGATATGTCCAATGAAGGAATCAGATTAAATTTCATTATGTGGTGTACAATGTAACCAGGTCTTCCATTCCCCCACAAAATGTCAGCAAAATGTACATTGCCCATCAGGGAAAGTAGATTTATTTGTGGGATAAATGACAGAGTGATGAGTCTTATCTCAGGAAAAGCATAAGGCAAAAGAAGAGGCTACCCACAGGGAGTACAACCTACTCCTTCTTCATCCAGTCACTCACAAAGTGCTAGTAATGCTACCTCTTAACTATTTCTTTAATCTATATTTTTCCATCTATACTGCAATTATCATGCTAGGTCATCATCAGCATCTTTCACCTTAACCATTGCACTAACTGATCAAGGTTTCACCTCCCCTGCTCTCTAGTTCATTACCCATGCTGCAGTTCATTTCTAAAAACCTCATGTCATTCCCAATGCTCCTAGGATAAAGTCTAAAGAGTTCAACATGGCTTTCAAAGCCCTTCATAATCTTGCCCTGCTATTATCTTTTACCATACGCCATTATAATCAATGCACCAGCTACAGTAGATTTCTTCAAGTTATTTGAATGAATACACTGTGATAAAGTGGGGGAAATTAAAAACCATAAAGTTAGTATTTGAATGAATGCACTATGATAAAGTGGGGAAAATTAAAAGGCATAAAGGTAGCATATAGAAAACAGGTGAAAATTCAAGAGCTATACCTCAAAATTAAAATAATTAAAAGAACAGTAGGATAAATGAAAGATAATCAAGTCTAAGATTTGCTTCATTACCCAAACTATGCCCAAAGATATTCATTTGGTTTATGGCATTTCATTTTTTCCTGTTTCATTGTAGTCCAAGTGACCAAAAGTAAGAAATAGACATTAAGGTTTTTTGTTTTTACTAAATTATAAATGTTCCATATAAAAATGGAACTCTGGTTATTATATCTGCAGAACAGAAGATATATTAATAAATTCTTTAATCAAAATCTTATTTACATTTCTTCTGTGAAATATTCATTTCTCTTCTTCAAACAAGGTGTATTACTTTCATTAAACTTATTAATACCCATTAGTAAAGTATAATATGTTTGAACTTCCCGTATCCTTAGACATACTCCACAAACACTGGCATGCTGTCATATAAAATCAAGGTGAAGGGTCTATATAAAGTTGCAAAGGCCTATTCTTCTCAATAGAGGTATAAACTGAGCTTAGACATGTGGATTTTCGGGTTGCTCTCTATTCCTTATACTTTTTTTTCTCTTGGGTCTGGAAACTGACCTAAATTCTATGCTATTCTGTCTATGGTAGCCACTAGCCACTTATGGCAATTTAATTTTAAAGATTTTACTTATTTATTTGACAGAGAGAGAGATCACAAATAGGCAGAGAAGCAGGCAGAGAAAGAGAGGGAAGCAGGCTCCCTGCTGAGCAGAGAACCCAATGTGGGACTTGATCTCAGGACCCTGAGATCATGACCTGAGCCGAAGGCAGAGGCTTAACCCTCTGAGCCACCCAGGCACTCCGGCAATTTAATTTTAAATTAATTACAATTAAGTAAAATTTAAAGTTACATTCCTCAGTCACACTATCCAAATTTCAAGTGCTAAATAGCCATAGGTTGTCAGTAGCTACTGTGTTAGACAATGCAGATACAGAATATTTCCGTCATTACAGAAAATTCTATTGGACAGAGATGTTCCCATACGTTCCAAAGCCTCCACCTCCCCTGCCCCAGAACAGGAATCAGATGGAGCTCTAATTCCTCCATTTCCCCTTTCCCCACATTCTGAAAGATTTAGACATTTTTTTAAATCCCCTATTTCAACCCAGCTTCAGTCAAAGTGGAGACTCTGACAGTTTTATTACTACCTTATCAAGTCACTTCATGATTTTTAAGAAATTATTATTCTAAAAATCCATTTATCCAGACTAGAATTGGTAGCTGTATGAAGTCTATTAATTTAATAGAAACTGACTTCCAGCACATGGTTCTTGGCTTCCTTGCCCCTAACGTGCTCTGTACCCAGCAGCACTCACAGTATACATCCTTTACAAGAAAGCTTCCTTCCACCAGCCACATTCACAGACCCATTTAAAATCATGTTCAAGCATTTGCTTTATGATTTCACAGTCACAGGAAATTCTTCTTTCACTTGAGTTTCATTTTTTCCTTTCTATTTTGTTTTGAAAAGACAGTCTCCCATGACAATAAAGCATTTGTGTTCTCTGCAGTTGGATAATTGGAGAAGAAACACTGACAGACATATTGCTATATCAATAATGCACTGCCCTTCACAGACAAAAAGCATAGCTACTGACCCACCTCTAGTAAAGCACAGGCCTTGAACTGTATCTCTAGTGGTAAGAATGAGTTTGCCTTAACCCATCTGATAGTGATCATTTGTGTAATAGCTGTCTAGAGTTTAGGTGCCAACTGTGGCCAGAATAGGACTTAATCTGTGGTAAGGGCCAGGACTCAGCTTTAACTACAGTCAGGAAATGATATTGTGGCCAAATTCAAGGCTCAACTTATATCTGATGCTGATAGCCAGAAAATACATGAGGAATAGGGATTAGAAGTCATGAGTTTTAACACTGACCTAGCAAGGTACAGATCATAATAGTTTTTGGCAGAAATCTATAACTTTCTCCTCTACTCTAAAGATAGTACATTTTTGAGCTGTGCATGCTGCCACTCTCCCATCCCATTCCTAAGAGTAGACATCACTAATCGGTTATGGCCTTCTTTCCTGCTGGTTCAGATGAGGCTTCAGACCACTTCTCCTTGCAGTGCCCTATGCAACCATTACTATTCAATCAGAATTAGCCCCAAATATAAGACCTATTTATCATCTTATTTATCATGGCTCTAGAGGAGTCCATGAATGAAGCAGCAAATTACTCCTAAAAGAAGATCATTACAATTCTGACCATTTTTTGAGGTTAGAAGAAGATATGGAGCAATCAACTTAAGGGTAAGACATGAGGCAAATCAAAATATGTATACAAGACACCCCTGATTCAAAGGTGAAGAGTTGGCTCAGTCTGAGGAGAGATGGGGAAAAGGCAGGAAAGTGTTATTCTCAGACCACCTGCCCTAGCCCTAACTTTGCATACTATCGGAAATAACATGGTTTTATACCAATTGGATATATTTGTACCTCTTTTGGTGTTATGAGTCACTGAATAGTTTCAGCTCCTTGTTTCTATGAAAAGCCACTGTGGCACCCCCAAAATTAATATCCAAAAGACTCAATTCATTTTGCCATCCTCTAGAAATGACATTGACCAACTCAGAGACTGAATCTAGAATAGCACCATTCTTTTCTGGGCACACCTTTCAGTCACTGGAAAGCATCTTTTTGAGTTATCTCTATTCAATTTCAGGACTACATATATGTAATAGATTTACCATCTTTCCAGAGACTTGGTCCACGATTCTATTGGAATCTTTAGTTCACCTTTCTTGAGAAAAAAAATAGCTACTACAATTATAAATTCTCAAACTGACTCCAACTACAATTCCAAGGAATCTCAGTGATGGAAGAACCCTTAAAACTCACCTTGTCTATCCACCTATTACTTGAATCTTCTTTCCAGAATTCTCAACAAGTTTTCATTAGGTGATTCTTGGATCATTCCAGATCCAGAGTCAAACCAGCAACCTTTACCAAGGCATTCTTTCCACCAACACCTTTCAACTTTCTGTATCAGCAGAGTTCCCACTTCCCAAGGCATGTTCACTCCACCAACATCTTTCAACTTTCTCTATCAGCAGAGTTCCCACTTCTGTATATTTCTTCCTTATATTGCGCCCAAATCTCTCTCCTTATTTATTCTACCAGTTGGCCCTGCTTCTGCTTCAGGATACCTTACAAAAAATGGAATATGTTTTTCACTTCTGTATGACAGTCTTTCAGATGTCTGAGAACAGTTATCATGACCATCCCTGTGCCTTCTCTTCTCCAAGCCAATCAGGCCATATTCCTATGACTGGTAGCCATCAAGTCCTTTCACCACCCTAGTCATCTTTTTTTTACTAATAAGCCAAGAGCTTTACAATGTAGCAGACAATTTACAATGAATCCAAGAGAGCCCATCTTCTCTGGGAATATAGGATGTCTGTAAAAACCCTCTAAGTCTTACTTCAAAAAACAAGCTCTCCTTTTTACCACAGACTTTGGATCTGTACCTGCCCAAATCATCCCTCCCCCATTTGAAATAAGCAGATCACACAGGTATGCCTGACCAACACTGGCCAACCACTCCAGTAGACAGTCATCACGTCATTTCTGTTACTCTTGGACAAAGGTATAGACTATCAGATCCTGTAAAGGATTTAGGTAACAGACAAGTTCTCCCTCCACCTTGAAAATACAATATACTTTAGCAGATGCATGTCCTGAAATAGTTTAGTTGGGAGTTTCCAAGAAGATGGTCCATTGTCACTCACTTCTTCAGCAGCCTGTACATTCAAAATTCTTCTCAAGGTAACACGAGTCCTTTTATTTTTTAAAAACTGTCTTTCTTGCTTTAAGAACTCATAATGGAGCCTGGTCTTCCTACTGCTACTGCCTTTTCATGACACTGGAGTAACACCATGCTGCTGTTTTCTGTGGTCTTCTCAAATCCTTTATAAATTGCACTTCATTTGCAAGTCAATGTCATTTCTGTCCAGTAACTGCACAGCCTGCTCAACTGCACTGCTCTTAAAGTTTGTAAGTACTTTCAGCACCACACGCTAGGCTCATTCCTCACAGCTTGATTCTTGGTGTTAATGGGACATTTCTGCAGGGTTGCATGGAATGCCTGAAGTATGTCCCCCTGCCGCAGAAGGCCATCCAACTTGCTAGGGCCCGGGCCTGGCTCAGCAGCTGCCACTGCTACTACCACCTCTTCCTGCTCATCCACAAATTTGTTTTCAACAAACTCATAAATGTCCACCCAAAGGAAGCACTAAGACAGTGTGTTCTGGGCCACAAGCCGGGGGTACTCAGCACCCACTCAGCAGGCTCAGCTCTGGGTCCAAACTTGGCCCTACCCTGCTAGGTACCAGATTTGCCTGGGGCCTAGTCATCCTTTTTTAAAAGATTATATTTATTTATTTGATACACAGGGAGAGACAGCAAGAGAGGGAACATAAGAAGTGGGAGTGGGAATGGGAGAAGAAGTCTCCCACTGAGCAGGGAGCCAATGTGGGGCTGGATCCCAGGGCCCTGGGGTCATGACCTGAGCTGAAGGCAGCCGCTTAACGACTGAGGCACCCAGGTGCCCCCTACTCATTCTTTTTTAAATATGCTTCGGCTTACCAATCTCAAGTCTCAGAACTGGATGCTTTAAGTTTTGCTTGATCATAGATGTTAAAGCAAAGCTGTTATTTTTCTTTATTTAGCTATTATACCTCTATCAATATAGTTTTTAAACTTAAACTCCTTTCCTTTGGAAATTATCTCACACTCTTGACTCAGAGAGCTTCCTAATCACTTT
>PITA01013904.1:0-55671 GCA_004023965.1 Spilogale gracilis
CACAGAAACAAACTGAGGGACTTGGAGGGAGTGGGGGGGGGGGAGATGGGAGAGCCTGGTGGTGGATACTGGGGGCACCTATTGCATGGAGCACTGGGTGTGGGGAATGGGGAATGAATCTTTGAACACTGGAAAAAAAAATGGCAAGTAAAAAACAAAACAAAACAAAAACAAAAACAAAAACACCTTATGTTTTCTGCAGAAGCCCCATTCCTTATTTAGGATGTCATCAATATGCCACCGTTCTCTGTCTCTCACCTAGGTTCACCTTGGTTGATGGACATGTAGATCTCCCAAGAATTCTCTTCTGGGATGGCGCCATGTGGTATGAGTAAACTCACCCCTAAAACAGAAAAAGCCAAGAGGTGATTCATTGATTTTCCAACAGTCTTGAAGCCCCTCAGCGGAGAACCTTATAGATGCTCACACACACACACCTCACAGCAATTTATCGAAATCCTGATCTTTGCAAAGTTTATGAAGTCAAGAACTAATGGAAAAAACATTGTTTCCCAACAGTGACATAAAGAGGAGCACGTTACTCGACTGTGTGCTCGAATTCGCTTTTTATTTAGAGTCTTCCCAGCATTTTCTAGTTCTCTTAAAGGATTGGGTGTCCTGAGACCAGGCACTAGCAAACGTGTATGAGAATATAAGAGTTTATCAGTGTATCGGTTAATCTGCTGCCAAATTTCAAAATGTATTGCTGTAGCTCATCTCTCTCCACTCACTTCCTGAAAAGGCATCTGAGATGATGGGCCAGCCCTCTAACGCTTTGCTCGAGCCTGGTGTGAAATTGTCTTATAAATCATGCATCTCAAAGTAAGTTTAAAAAGGTGGTCCACGGAATACTGTATTTTGTCAGGAAAATTGGAGGGAAAAAAAGCATGGATAGATTTAGGAAAATTTTAAGTTATATAGCTGTTATTTGGTCCTATATTTGCAAAGCTATATTTGCTAAAAAAAAAAAAATCCACAATGATGAAAGTTATAAGTGGCATAACTGTATTCAAATGGTGTCAAATCAGAGAAAAATGAGTAGTCTAACTTCAGCAAAATCCTGTAATGCAGGGGAGGGAAGGCCCAGGAAGGCATATCACACTGTCTGCAATGTTCTCTCCTTCCTCTTGTCTACTGCAAAGTAAACATTTCACTTTGGCCAAGAGAGAGGAATCTAGAGAGGGCAAAAATTCTCTTTAATACAGTTTCTTGTTTATAAAAAAGATGAAATAGAGACACAGTAAAATCCAGGGCATCCTCCGATTCTTTGAATAATACAGATCCCACCTTTCCCCCTTTCATTAGAGCTACTGTAATTGCACAGAAAGCCTTTCAGGTTGCCGATGGTAATTTACATCTAGAGCTGGCACGCTTTACGGATCCCCTTCCGTGTGCCTGTTAGCTGCTGTGGAATCAAGGAATGCAAGACCCGTTGCAAAGCAAGTTATTTGTGATGCACATTTATGAGCATTATTCAGTAACATGCTAGTTATCATCAGTATCTTTTGCCAGCACTACGAATGAGGCATATTTAAATCTTGCTTACAGCTTTTCAGCAAGAGTATCCATTTATATTCTGGACTCTAATGTCAATGGAACTATAATTGCCATACTTAGGGACCTCTGATCAGGCTTCTCCTTTCATTTCCTGTTTTTTTTTTTAAATGTAGTCGCCAAATGAAGTGGACTCCAGTCCATGCCTCCTTGCTGTTGGGCAGAAGTTGTGACAGGAGATTCAGTGGGTGTGGATATCAAGGCGAATGCACACCCTAGACACTCTGTATTCTGTGTCTGACACAGTGCTTTTCTTCTGCTGCCTCTATTTTAGACTCTCTAGGTCCTTATGACAACAGAGATCTTTAGTCCTTATTCTTTAGATCTAGAAGAGAATACGATATCATCAAGCAAATGATGCCATCTTAGGCAATTAGCCTGAAAGAATAACTTTATCGTGCTCCCATTTTTCTTTTCCTAGGTGCCTTTCACAGGCAACAAATTACCTATTTTAAGAGTACAAATTGATGAGTTTCTCATATATACCCATGGAATCACCACCGCAGTCAAGACACAGAAAATTGCCATCACCAGAGTTGCCTGGTGCCCTTTATAGTCCATTCTTCGATTGCCAACAGGAATGATTACTTTTTACTTTCTGACATGTTGATTAGTGTGCCCTTTGTAAACTTGCAAATAAATCCTATGTGTTTGAAATAGACAAAAACAAAGACTGCATATTACGTCAATATCAAGTTGCACAATGCCGGGCACACGGTAAGCACTCAAAAACAAAAACCAAATCCTAAATAAATGAAGGTATCGGATTAAAAATTGTTTAAAAAAAAGCCAGACTCTGAGACATGATCTCTTCTCTAGATCATCCATGCCTGACAGTCAACTCCCAGATCGAATCAGAATAAATATGTGTGTGGACTTTGGAGATAGGGCTGTTTGTAGAACGGATCATATCTCATTCCTTTCAAGTCGGCTTAATTCCCTGTGTCCAGAGATTGAAACATTATTTCATAATACTCCTAAATACGGCCTGAATCTACAGGATCATTAGAGCTTTAAACGATCTCATCTTTCCTTCAATCAGAAATTTCACGATTCTCTTTCAAACATACTTCCTTCCTCCCACTGAACCATGCAAACTGTAAACAGAGATGTGACAAAAATACAGAGGCAGGGTCCTGGTGGATGGTAGTGTGGGTGGCAAGTTGTAACTTATGAGGAAGAAAGGCATAGTGGGGAATCTTTATGCCTGTGGCCCCCTAAAGCAGTGTCCGTTTTCAGTATGTCACTCACTAGTTATCTCGATTAAAGAAACATACTCTCCCCCAAACTCCACCTGCTCCCCTGACAGCCTTTTATTTGATATAACAACCACCTGTCTGAGTTTCTTGCTTCTTATTTTGCATAATAGATGACTTCTACAGCATGGGGACCGTCCCATCCTTTTTGAAAAATCATTGCCAGGCATCATACGATAATTCGGGATGGATGGCATTGGAACAATTTAATTGCTGTGCCTTGCTTCTTTACACTTTAGCCCCCTAGGGCATACTTTGCATTTATGTTCTGCAAATAACACAGCATATGTTTCAATTCCCCACACTTCTTTTTCCTCAAACTCATTCCCACTGAACAGCTTCAATCCTGTCCAGGGCCTCTTATTAGAAGCTTTGAAAAGGCCCTTTCACAGAGGAAGTGTTTGGGAATCAGACAACGCTATCAGAACTTTGCATTTTCAACACAAGTGCTCCTCAAGTCAGAAGGGAAGAAAAAGAAAAATCTGTTTCATGATTTCATCTCACTTTCTTTGATGAACGCTAAACAGAGCCAATGAATGGGTTGATCTTGGCATGCGTTCCACATGTATGTAAATGTACATAAAGACGGGAAGAGAAAAGGAGTGTGGGCCAATGTATTCAACCCATAACTACTGGAGCCTCTGAAGTGCCACACACTGGGTTAGGAAGGGAAGACAAGAATGCAACTTTCTAGGATTCTGATGGATATATCCTGTTCTTAAGAGGGGTTTGCATCATTTTCTTTTTCTAGAGCCCATACTTCCAGTTTCTAGATTCTCACAAGAAGGTACTTGGGAAGCATGGCTGACTCATTCCACATCGAGTCTCCTGACTGCCAATTATGACCAGAGAAGATGACATCGCATGTTGACATTCACATGTTTAATGAAGATTCTTAACCATGTTCTAACACATGGACCAAAAAAGATTCCGAGAAGTGAAAGTTCAGAAAACAAAATCGTAAGTAGGGCTGCATTTGAGGGCTATTTTTAAGGAAGCAACTGCCACAGGAGAACAAGACAACATTTCTTAATTTTGAACCAAAGTGTAACGTCAAATCAGTAAGCTGCCATAGGGTCAGCTACCTGGGATGGAGCTTCAGACTAGTCCTGTTGCAGATCCATTGGGAGAGGGTGGGGAGTGATACCTCAGAGGCTGCTGCTGAGGCCCTGATGGTCCTGAGCCAGTGCCCTCTGGTTGTTTGCATTCTTTCCTCTCAGTGGCCAACCAGTGAGGATTCAGAGCACTACCTAATTCTTGTTTAGAAATCAGAGGAGAGTATGCCCTCTTTTGCCACTCAGTTAGGTCTTAGTTGGCATCTCTAAAGACTAACCCATACACAGGATGTCATTTTAAAAGTTATTTGCAAAATCCAAAATCAGCGTTGATTCTGGTTAGCTGCGTAAATCAAGGAGGCTTAAGGAAGTTTGTAGCTCTGACACAAAGATGGTAAGCATCTTAAAAATGAATCATAGGGGACATACTCCTGTCAATATAATCCATTTAAAAGATGCTCGGAAATAGACAAACTCACACGTAACCACCCACCTGTATTTGGCATGACTAAGCGTCCTCCTAAGTGGCCAAAGACACCGGTGGTCCTCAGTTCTGTCCTTGTGGGGAGTGATGACAGATTCTGGATGTAGGGTGTTTTGCTTCTGGGATGTATTGTACTAAAGCTGCGATTGTTTCCATGGGGAAAAGTCCCGGAGTGATTCTTGCCGTGGTACTCGGCTCTCTCGGACACGCCCAGGGACACCATGAATGAGCTCTGGACTTTGACTTTGATGTCGGACAAAGGGTTGAAGAGTGAGGACTCTGTCATGAGTTCCTTGTCCAGAGGGTCCTGGAGGCAGATGGGCCCGCTGTATGTTCGGCTGACCGTGAGGTCTGGCTGCATGGAGGAATTCAGGAGCAGGGAGTTACCTGGTGAAAGAAAATGGATCTGTCACTCAGAAAGGAAAAGGCACTGCAGTTACCCCCTTGCGTGCACCTGCCAGCTGCCTGTCAGGCCCCAGCGTCTGCGGCGGCAGCATGCACAGGCTGGTGGGGAGTGACCCCAGCCTTGCAATCCGGAGATCTAGGCTTTCCCAGCGGACTCTCTGAATGCTGCTGAACCCAGATCACTCATTTTCCAGGGCCCCTTGGATGCCCTTTTTTCAAATCAGGTATTTCTGGCACTCCGTCAGGCAGCGAACTCAGGTGTTCCTGTGTATGTGATTATTTTAACTGGCGAAGAGAAGCTTAAAGAAAAACAAGGATGACACCGTCTCCCAATCCAGTGTGGAGGAAGTACAACACCTGTTAATTATCAATGGTAAGAGGTGAACCGGCTACGGAAGGCCGTTTGTGACTAGAGAGGCGCCAGTGCGGGCACGTCTCGCGTGGAATTCTGGGCCACTTCCTGGAGCTGGGGGCGGAAACGCTGTGTGCTCTGGGAAAAGAGCCCACAGCTCACTCCCTGTGGGAGGAGTCTGGCGGCTCCAATGGCGCATGCGTCACTCTGAGAGGGGGCAGAGCCCCTGCACGTGGAGAGTGAGACTCCCGATTCTACTCGGGGAGCAGCTTAGAAGGGTTTCCTCTGTCTCCAAACAACTGAAAACAAAAATCTTTACAGAAACATGAGAAATTGGACTTTCATTTGCTGGGGCTCACCGATTTTTTTCTAGGCCGAATATTAAGACGGAAATGCCGTGCTATTTTCTCGTGATGAAGTAACCTCATTTATTAGTAAATAACGAAATAACCCTCAGTCCCAAACCTCCCACCCATATCAGTCCGTCAGTGTGACTTCTCAAATTGAAACCCAAACCATATTAACAATTTTCCTTTGGGGCCTGACAAAATGTTTAAAGTATGATATTTTTGAAAATGTTGCAATTCTAGGCCATATTGTATTAGCCTGTATTGTTCTTCCAACTCATAATTTGTAGCAATGCCAGCAGGAAATCCATAACCCTGACTTTCCCACCTTTTGTTCGGATGCTCTAAGAATCCAAAACATAGAGGAGGAGGTTCAAAATGAGATGAAATGGCTTTGTAGATCTAAAGGCTCCTTGATGATGCATTTTTTTCATGCTTGAGGCTCTGGTGCCAAGACACAATCGAGGAGCTGTGCTTTTTAATGGAATTGCACTGAATTCTACAGGTCTCAGCCTGGTTCTTGTTTATGGTCTTCCTGGGCAAGAAGCAGGACTTAAGAACCATGTCACATCTGAAAAGAATTTGGAACAGGCCCTTCCACGGAGACCTAAAAAATCACATTTCTGAGTCTCATGGCTATTTTATCTCAAGCCCTCACCTTCTGGAGCTTAATTTTTGGCCACCTTTAAAAGACCCTCCTAGCTTATGTGAAGCCAACCAGCAAAAAGATTTCCTAGAGTTACACGGAAGTCTAACCTGAGAAAATACCTGATTATAAAAGTATGTACATATGACAGGAGTCCACGGTTGAAGAAAGTTGGCTGATTACTCCACAGCTCCCTTTGGAAATCCTTTTAAGACTTCTAGTCAACTGGAAGTATGGCATTCTGTTTAAAAATCTCATCACCATCCATGTTCCAGCTCTATTTGCTCAACAAGAGCTATCTCTTAAGACAATGGAGGTGGGAATCATATGAGGATCAATGGGAAGTGTATCATTACAGTCAATATAGGGGAGAGTAAGAATCTCAATAAAAGATGTTTGCTCTAATCACTAGCTTGGGGATATTCCTGGTTAAAAATAAAAGCAAAATGGTAAAGTAAGTTTGGAAAGGCTATCTGTTCTTTCAGAGATTCACAATACAGTGAGCTCTAAGGAGGCACACACTAAGGAGATGTGGTTCAGCTTATCAAGTCAGCATTGGCCAAATGCCTAGCAAGGGAACCACCCCCTCTCCTGCTGCTCCAGGGAACACACTGGCCTCCTGGGCCACAGTCAGAGGAAACCACTAGCATTTTGACTCATAGTCATTACAGTTACTGAGACCCCTTCATATGCCAAGGGCTTATAATCCTTGTTATTCTAGGTCACTTAATCCTCATGAGGACTCTCAGAGGTGGATAGGAGAATCCCCATTTTGTAACTATAATAATCGAGACGCAGAGCATAATTGATTAACTAGGTCATACAGCAATTTTGGATTCCATCTATCTGACTTCAAAGCCTCTGTTACTCAAATGACTGTATTTCTTTTATTTTAAAATGGTGTAGTCTGAGACCAGTGTAGTATCAAAATCAGTTCTTCATTCATTTCTCATGAAAACATATCTACTAAGCCATGCACCCAAGTCAAGGGGATGTGTTCTTTTTGGAGAATCAAGCTCAGACCTGAAACTCTGGTGCCCAGAAGTGAGCAGCAGGCAATTGCGAAAGCATTTTTGTCTCTGCCAGCCATCTCCCAGTTTCTAGCATTTTCAGGTTCCACTTTGGAACCCAGTCACTACTCAGTCACTGCCAAGCAGTGAGACTTCTTGTCCAGGACTATAGGCACTAGTGACTCACAATAAATAGAAATAAAGGTGATAATATTGACAGAAAGGGTCAAGGTGGAAAACTTCCCCTTCTGAAGGGAGATAGTTTCATTTTTTTCTAAACCAAAACCCATGTACAGCTCATCTCCATCTTGCAATCCGAAACTGATTTGGTTCACATAAGAGAATTAAATGACTCCATTTGAAAATGAGCATTGCTATAGTTTGATATGATCGATATCCTTCTCCCTCCAACAAAAGATTGCCTCTGCCGGCCAACAGGTGAGACTCATTTAAGCTGGGGACTTCATTTTTCCTCCCCCTCCTGGCTACCTGACCCATCACAGATTCTCCGAAGTCCTTTTCACTTCTACAAAATAGAAGTTACACGAATAACTTTACCTAGTCTATCATATAATTCATATGCATGGGAGGTTATGGTAAAGTAGTTGGTGCTCAGGTTTGAAGAATTAGTATTTTAGTTCACGAAATATGCTCAGAGCAGGTTTCTTAAAATAGAAAGTTGGGTCATCAGAGACAAAATAACTTGCTAAGTTTACTGTATATCAAAGATGGTAGTGCCTCACTGAAATGTTGCTAACGGTAAACTGAGATCCATACATCCTCTCGTAGCCAATGGCTGAGGCAGACTACCCCCACTGAGCCTGGTTTCCTAATGTGTGAAGACATTTAGGCAGCGGCTCCCAGTTCCAAGAGCTACCTTCACACAGGGCCGGAGAGCACTGGGGGTCCTGTGTGAGCGTAGTCTCTATGGTCCTGAGGACGAAGTGTTGGGGGGACCTACGCCGCTGACCTTGACGGACCGTTTTGAAGTTGAAGGTCTGGAAGCCACCTGTCAATGCAGAAGAGTCAATGACGTCCACGCCATAGTCACTCTGGCTCCGTCTATAAAGGGTGACGCCAATGACCAGGACTGCAACGGCCACCACGGCAGCACCCAGGCCCGAGTACAGAGCAATGTCGCTGGCGTTCTCGATGCCTGAAAGACACAAGAGAAATCCTAAATGGCCAGCAGGGGCACAGAGTTGAAGAGCCACCCTGGGATAACAAATGAAATGCTATTGGATTTTTTTGGAGCTACCGCTCAGACAAAATAACAAGTGTAGCTAGCCATAAGTTCTAATCTCACACAGAGTCATTTTTCTCAAGTACCCTGTATAAATCAGAGGGATGCCAGTCAAATATCTTGACTGCATTAAGGTAGCTTACCCACATCATAAAATCTTAAAGAGAATCAATTTTGCAAATAATGGAATATTTCTCAAGGAAAAATCGACAACTCCTAAATTTACTTGGTTTAGGAAGTCATATTTACCCACAAAGTATTTTTTGACATCTTAGTTTTATTTGAAGGGGGGACATGAGATCCACATACAAAGACAAAACATGGGCGAACTGCTCTTCTTCTATATGATGTGGGGCACATGCATTCACAGAGAGTGGGCTGGGGTGAGAAGCTCATACACAGTCTAGGAGTTGAGAGAGAGAAGACCAGAGCTCACAACTAGGAATTTTTTTTAGCTTTGGCACAAATCATTCAGTTTAAGAGAACATTGACAACATCAGGTTAGGGTATTTACAATCATGAGAAAATATCTGTTGTGAGATATGGAGGTCTTGGTCCTAGGTGCTCCGATGTCCATGGTCAATGTTTTCTAGCACCATTAAATGCTAGACTTAATACGTTTTTGTGGAGGAGGACTGGTCTCTAAAAGGGCACATGCTGTTTCTCCCATACCTCTCCTACTCCATCCTATTGAATGCATAGGCAAAGCAAAAATAAAAGCGTTAGTTTGAATTGAGAATGTGGGTGTCTCCCCAACCCCCAAGATCGGTTGTAGCTATATTACAACTCATTTGCTAGTTGTCCTTTGGGTGTGGTTCATTCCTGAAGACATTCATCATGGCCACTGCGGTTCAGAATGAGATTTATCCAAGACCACACAACCCCGAGAGGGGCTTCATCTTGGAAAGTATGTAGAAGGAGAAGGTGGCAAGCACTAACTATATAATTCATCTCCCTACAGATTATGGGGTAAGTACACTTAATAGGTCCCAAAGTAATTACTCTGTCACCGTGTATTGGGTTTACAGGCTAAAATAGAGCTATCGTATATTCACCTTGTAATTGCATGGTGCTTACTATGCATTCACTGCAACCTAATACGGTACTTAGGTTATCAACTGAGTGCTACTAACCACACAGGCAAAAGGAATTTATTTTCAACAAAGTTAGCGGACTGTAAAATAGGGCGCTACCAAATTAAAGAGTGAATGAGGAAATGAAGCAGAACCAATTCAGCGATAGGGCAGCAAACACACACAAATAATGTGCGAGGGAGGGTAACCATCTGAAAGAACGGTATCTGAAAGGTTAGAGGATTACAAGGCACTGTCAGTAGCCACAACAGCCCAGGAGGTGTGGAGAAACAGGGTGCGACTCGGGCTTGAGTTCCAGTGTCGTGGTGGTCCCAGAGGGGAAGCAAAGGGATGGAGGCTTCTCGTTGATGGTCTGCTCTGACCACCCAGAACCAGGCATGGGGTAACCAGAGCCGATGCCGAAGTGTAGTGTCTGCCTGTGTCTCGTAGAGAAAGGGAAAGAAGAGCGGCTCTGCTCCCAGCTAGGCTCCCACCCTCCCTCTCCTCAATTAAGCTCCTTGGATGACATAATTGTACTCAGAGCGGAGAGAGGACACAGAACACAACAGGGGACCAGGAGTAGTGAGAGAACTTTGGCTTGAAACCAATTAGCCTCCCCCCTGCTTGCCACCAGCTCCTCAGGCACTACCGACTGATGACACTATCAGCTTAAAAGGCATATCTGGGGAGAACACACCTGCTCAGCATCCGAGCACAGACAGAAACAGCCTGAGTGCAGCTGCTGAGCTGGCAAAGTAGAGACGATGACCCCTTTAGCATCCCAGGTGCTAAATCAGACAGGAGCAGGAGCCAGGGCACAAAACTTCGGCTAGAAATGGACATCCCTAGACGTGAGCATCCCGATTCAAAACCGAGTAGTGGGAACAAGTTGTGTGTGTTCCTCTGTGTTCCTATCTCGTTCCTTATGCTATCCAGACAACCAGAACACTCCTTCTCAGACACAAACCCGGTTTTTAGGACAGGACCGCACATATGCCTTCAGACTGAGATTTAAATATTTGATATAGTTCAATGCATTTCTCAAGAATATTTGCAGAATCTGTTTGACCTAAGGGAATGAAATACTGAATTACAGAATTAAAAAAAAAATAAGTATGGAGACTTTGGGGATAGGGGTCAGGGGAGAAGGGAGAGAGACCACATGGAGGGAACTGTGTGCTTATAAAGCTTACCCTGGCACTTGGTGGGGCAGTCTAATCTAAAAGCCAGAAGTCAATCGATTCCTACAGGAGGATAAGCAACGTGGTATTTATTTTACAAGAACAATCTGTCTTGGGAATTAAAAACTCCCAAACCTAATAATTTCATTTATTCAACAAACATTTGCCATGGGCCAACCATGCCATGGAAATGAGAATGCACGGATGAGTTAACATATTCTTGTTTCTTGTCCGGTAGTGGTGATGAGATTCTGATGGAGGCAGACACAAGTTACTCGATGCCGTGTGTGTGTGTGTGTGTGTGTGGACAGAAGTAATCCGACATCCTTACCCACAGCTCAAACCCTTCCAGAGTTGGGCCACAGCGCTTCTTTCTTCTTCTCTTCTCTCTACCTGCTTTTACTTCACCTTATTCTTTGGTCTTTTTTCCTCTGCCCCACTCTTCGCTAATCTGTTCTCCAGGAAAGAAGAGCGGTTTCCCATGTAAGGATTGCTGTGTGCTTACAAACGTAATCCATTTGCTTTTCTTTTGTGTTCAGGATTGGCTCCAGAAGAACTGAGATTTAGCCCCACATTTTGCACCTGCGACTTCAAGGGACAAGGGAGGAAGAAGGGGGTATGCGGGCAGGCACGTGGGCATACACACACTCAACTCTTACCCAAGCCTTGGAGGCTGCTGTTGCTCCTTCCCAAGAGTCTTTCCAACCACATGACCACCAGCAACACAACTACCTACCCACTGACGGCTTCCTTCGTGGTCACATCCGTGCTCATGCTCCCCTTGGCTGCACTGCCCCACACCCCAAACTCAACCATTAATTTACCTGCTAATGCCTACTAATGAATGGCAGGTCATTGTAAAATATCACCTGACCCCACTGGGCATCTAGGTACCACTCATCCATCAGGTGCCTTCTCAAGGTTCACCTCCCCCAAGAAAGTAACCTCGGCCTGGCCAACCCTGCCATCCATGTTCTTCTAAACTCCAGCATCACTTCAACGTTCTGACAACTCATTTTGGATCATCCTTTTTATTGTTTAATTATCTGAATGCCAATGCATTCTCCCTAACTGCTTCAAACGCTTTAAAAGCAGTAATATTGCTACAATTTTCCACAGAAATTTGCAAATCGTGGCAACTATTTATTGATTGTTCGCCTGGTCTCCAACTGTGGGAAGAGAAGCATTAAAGAAATCACACTCTGAGGCTGATGACAGAACTCCTGCCGCAGGGACTCCCTTTACATTTAACACATACCGACGTTTACACCTGTCTGCTTGCTCAGACACATGAGTTGTGGGTCTGTTGGCTCAAAGTGATTTTGAACAGAAGCACTGAGATCCCCTGAATACTATTCTGCTTTCTGTGGGCACAGGATACTTTTCTTTGACTTTGTTTCACGAGTGAAGCTTTACATATCCACGTGCTACTGATATTTTTCCTGCGTCTTCACCCCCATTTTCCTTGGTCCAAGAATCACAACAGTTCCCCTTGATCCAAAAGTCCCCAAAAGCAAAGCACAGAAGGAACCAACACGTGGAACAAAAAAGATGGTTGCGTAGGAGAAGGGAAGGAAAAATAAACTGAAAATAGAAAGGGAGGCAAAGAGATGCTGAACTCTAGGAAGGGAAGTGAGGGTTGCTGGAGAGGAGGTGGGTGGGAGGGTGGGGTAACGGGATGATGGGCCTTAAGGATGGAATGAGCACCGGGTATTATATGCAACCGGTGAATCGCTAATTCTACCTCTGGAACTAATAAAAAAAAATATTGCCTAAAATCTCCACCTTAGAGAAAACAAAACAGAGACCTGAGAAATCTCTTGTGTTCCAAATTAGGAACTACTGAGAAGTATGTTCGTTGCTGAAAGGAGTGTGCAATACCTACAGAGAAAAGCTGCAAAGATTAATAGAGAGCTGGGAATTAGGACCCCAGAGAGGACATGTTTATGGGTTCATTTGGCCTGGAAAAGGGAGAACTGTGACGTGACAGGAGGTGATCTTTAATGCATACAGCGTTGTCACAAGAGGAGAACAGGCCCACAGTAGGCACTCAGTGACCCTTCCTTTATGATGACGTGAGTAACCAACACTTCGCCATCTCTAACAAGGACTGAAAAGGAGGACATGGTCTTTTATTACCGCAATTGGGACTCTGGTTAGATATTAAAATGACCTTTTCTACAACGAGGGTTGTTAAAAAAGTACGGTGTAGTTCTGAGGCAGCCTGAAATTTCCTTTGAGAAAGTCTCTGCAAAAAAAAAAAAAAAAAAAAAGTGTCTGCAGTTGATTCATTTATTTATTTTTGGTCAAAGCTGGTGAGACGGAGTAAGTGGCCTTTCGAAGCCCCTGTGAAATTCCTCGTACGAGGACAAGGCACCAGCAAGTTCTGGGTTTTTAGGAATTGCTGTCATACCTGATCATTTAGAGGAACCAACGTAGTCCCCAAAGGACGAAATACAAGGGCTGTTTACTCGCTTTGCCTTTTTTCACTTGACTCCCATTTGAAAGACTGACTATTGCCACGAATTAATGGGAATATAACTCAATTCTCATGAGCTTAAGTATATATCAGATTAAAATCTAATTTATGGAATTTAATAGCTACACAAAACTAATGAAGGAGCATAGCAAATGCCTTTCGAAACATAGACTATTCTATCTCCCATTAAATATGGTAGAAGGACCATGGCTGCCATTTCAGGAGAAAAGCCAACAACTTGAATTGACATATAGTAGAGACGGTGAATGAGCAAGGAAACCACACAATCAAAATTCACAGATAGAAGATGGAAGAAGCTGTTGCAATGCTCATTCCCCTAGAAGGGCAGTTTCCGGCCATCTCAGGACCTGCCCCTGGCCCTTTGCACAGCTGGTGCTCTGGAGAGAAGGTCATGTGCCAGATTACTTAATTAGATGCTGAAATATGATACAACAGAAGTTACTGTTAGAATAGTTTGTCCTTACTGTCATCGACAGGCAACATTTTTTAACACATCAGAAAACAGCTTTTAAATGGCTAGCCACAGCCAACCATGGTGAACAATTCCAATTATATTTGTACGGCTTGGAACCTTATAACCCTTTCACCAATCAGCACCTCGACTTTTCTGGTCTCCTGTCAAAAATCTCATTATTATTATTGTGGTGATTGTTGTTTTACTGTTGTAATGAATGACCGAACAGCCAATTCTTAAATTCGCTTACTATGTGCCCTGTGCTGTTCTAGTTCAGTAGGCGCCCTCCTGCTCACCTGCCCTGCTTTCTAGTCAAAGAAATGGAGGCCGTCCTGTGTGAGCTCACTCCCCTGCAACTTTGAAATTCCTCTGCTCTTTCACACACATTTCCTTCCCTTTTCTCTGTTTCCTGAAGAGCTGCTCCTCTTCTGTGTCAGGCTGGCTCCCACTCCCGCCCTCTCCTGCCTCTACCGGGACCCAGACTCATTCCTTATTCCCTTTTGGCCTTGCATATTCAAACTTTCCCTCTGCCTCCACACAGTGTGGTCTTCTTAAATCACCTCTCCCCAAATCCTTCCCCCAACTTTCTCTCAGATAAATCAGATAAACTTCTCAAAGATGCAGTCTTCTCTACATCAACAGATTCTCAGCTCCTTGTTTAAAAGAACTTAGAGCGTTTTTATTTTAACATTCAGCATTTCTTAATATGTGCTTTCTTAATGCATAATTTCTCTAACAAGTTAACTGCTATCCCTGTTAAGGGAATACCTGTATACCTAAGGGGAGAAAATATTTTAGGAAGTATAAAAACAGACAGTATGCAAGGAGAAAATGCATCCTCCAACTCAGTCTTCTCCAGTAGTAATCTTGATAGTATCTTTGAGACCTTTGGGGGGCGGGGGGATGTGAATGTCCTTTGTTCATCTTTTTTTTTTTTTTTTTTTTTAATCCTAAAGGCTCCACATTATAATTCCATCACTGTACTTTGCTTTTTTGTTTATGTTCACATACGAAGTCTTGCAAGTGTGCACTATTAGAAGCTGGAGATGCACTTCATTTCCTTTTACATTTGCCTACTCCTTGGCCAGGCTGCAAGATTATTTAATTAGTCTAGCATTTCTATATTTGATTATTCTCTTACCCTTTAAGGTCTATCTTTCCACCAGATCACTGTTCCTTCTTGAAAACCACTGCCTCAACAGTGATGTTCTCTCTTACTCTTTCCCACTGTTCTGTAGCAGGAGACAGGTAAGCCAACCCTCTTTGTAGAGAGATAAAAAACGTTCCTTAAACTCGATTCCCCTACCTTGTTTCTTACTTAATAACCAGACTTCATTCTCAAAGTTCTATAAATAGACTTCACAGCTCAGTTCTTACCCCTTACCTTTCTCCAGGCCAATCTAATTGGATAATCATTCACAGACAGTGCTATTTCCTTGATGCCTAACACTCTCCACTGGACAGCTCCGGCCTCATCCCTTGTCTGCAGACCTCATGCCCTATCTCCTTCCTGATCATTGGACAAAACCACTTGCATGCTGTGCTAACATCTCAAATCTGTCATCTGACTTCTAGATTCATCCTTCTTATCTCTTTAAATATTTTCTTCTCTTGAATTCCCTTTTTCAGGTAATGTGACACCACGAATGAGGCTGAAGTGTCATCTTTCATTTTGTCTTCATGGAGTCCTTCCCCAAACCACTCATCCGTCTCACTCGTTACATCTCCAGTGCCTCCCACATCTCCATTTCAATAGGAGACACCCCACTTGACACCCACGGTGTATGGTCTCATCTTACCCGGTATACATAGTCTTGGTCACTCAGAGCAAGTTTACAAGTGGATTCGTTTTCCCAACACAGTCTGCTACTGCCACTCCAACACCTTTCAATGACTCTCTGTTATGAACTGAGTCCAATCCAGTAGGGACTTACATTATGGCACAAGATACTTTATGCTCTGCACCATCTCATTTTCAAAAGCTTTTGCCCACTTCTCAATCATATGGACCCTATTCTCTGGCCAAGTCTGATTACTCATTTTTCCAAGTAGACCTTGTATTCTAGGAGAATTTTTTTTTGATCAGATTTTTTGCTCCTACTGAAAGCCTTGCCCCTCCAATATCTGTTTCAATTTTAACCATTCTTCTAAGATTGGCAATAAAAATCTACTTTATAAAATGTTTCTTGATTGTGCACATTCATGTATGTTATATTCCTCGTTTTAAGCAGAACTGCCAGATTTAGCAAATAAAAATATGACACAGTTCAACTTGAATTTCAGATCAACAATGAATATCTTGAGTGTATTTCCCATGCAATATATGAAATATGTTTATGCTAAAAATTTATCTGAAATTCACATTTAACTAGCGGTCCTCTTTTTTTATCTGGTAATTCTACTTTTGGCTGCAAAAACCTGTGCTTTTCCCCATCAGACAA
This sequence comes from Spilogale gracilis, assembly GCA_004023965.1. Classification (NCBI taxonomy): domain Eukaryota; kingdom Metazoa; phylum Chordata; class Mammalia; order Carnivora; family Mephitidae; genus Spilogale; species Spilogale gracilis. Next base: position 16,002 of record PITA01013904.1, read on the forward strand.
GAAGACCAAGTTAGAGTAGGGATAGAATCAAAAAGAGTGGGATTTGAATTCCAGCCCTTGAGAAAAATGACTTCACTTTACTTAATTTCCTATCCTAAAAACTAAAGGTACAAACTCCATAAACTTTGAAAAAACTGACAAGTGGAGAGATGGGGCCTGGAAATTCACATTCTAACTTACTCTCTTGCTGAAGAACATATTGGTCTATCAACTACTCCTCTGTGCTTAGTTCTGAGGTATATAATGAACAAACTCCCATCACATTCATTAAGGACAGAGTCCTTATCAACAATATCATTGAAAACAGTAGTTAAAAAAAGGCACACACTTACGATAGGATAAAAACTGGATAATAAGGATATTGGAAGTGGTAAGAAAATTACAAATGTTGCCTATAAAGACATATTAGATTGATTCACAGTAGGGATGGTCCTGAAGGACAAAGCAAGTCATGCAATTTGTAGAAAGTGCTGTATTTATGTAATTGAAAATAATCAGCAGGAGGTGAAGAAAAATGATGGACAAAATACAAAAAAAACCAAACAAATTGTTTTAAAGCATGGTTAGAAGATTAGCACTGATGCCAGTAGCCTAATGTTAGCTTAGACGAGTTTAGAATTCTGTCAAATTCAAAGTTGCAGACAGTTCTGAGGGCTCAAGGCACTATTCAAGTCTTCATAGTAAAAGAATGTCTAAATGTAGTGTGGGCCCCATATCTTCTGAGGCATTCCCTAACCCTGTGAAGATCACAAAGGATGCGGATTCCCGGCTCCAGATGATTCTAATATGGGTGAAGGTAGTATATTTTTGGAAAAGATAGAGAATGGGATGGGTGTTGGTGAGAAAAATATATCTTGCTAACTTTTAGACTTTCAGGACACATTTGGACCATTTTTTGATGGAAATGACTCTTGAAAGCATACCTTCTGGGCTTTAATTTTGTATCTGGTACAGAATAAATGATTATTCAAGATTGTTCCTTCCTCTTTTCTGAAGTCATTTATCATCTATGTTGTATTGAAATCGTGGGGAAGAAACATTTCTTATTTTTTTCCCTCATGTTTCACTGGGACAAGACTATTTATATACAACAATTTTATAATAAATAGCTAATACATAAATGAGTAAAAATATTTAGAAGCAGACTTTATTTTCACCTTAACAATAAAAGGCCCCATGAGGAGTTCACAGGAGGATATAAGGCATTAACTCAAGGGTTTTTTTGAGCATCCAATACATACTAGGCCAGTGGTGAAGGCTACAGGTGTAAGAGTAAATAAGACTATTATCCACTTACAGTCAGGGATTATGCTTGAGAATGGAAATCCAGACCAGCATCAGGACAATGAAAATATGGTAGAGAATTAGAGGAAGAGTTTGATACTGGGTAAAATATAGGACTAACCAATGGAGGCTTGGTGGATGACGCCTTACAGAGGATCTGAAGGAAGAGTGAGCTTAACAAGTTAAGGAGTAGGTGGTAGGAACAAGTTTTTGGGCAGAAGCAACAGAATGTACATGTGAAAATGGGCAGAGGGTATTCAGAAAACCCAGAAGCTTTATTTGGCTGAAGAATATAGGAAGTGGTGAGCAGGTAGGGAGGGGCTGCCTAATGATTAAGCTGATTGAGAGAAGCTGATATGACTAAGAAAGGAAGCTAAACCTGGATCAGGAACTGGTTGAGTACCTGGGACTTGACCTTGGAACTAATGGTGAGCCACTGAAGAGCTTTAAACATGGAGGTGGTACAACCAGAAGTTGTTTCAGAAACATCAGATTAAATCGATGAAGGGCAAGACTTGATCTAGGGAGGCCACTGCAGAAATCCCAGCTGGGAATGAAGAAAGCCTGAACTTTTTAAGCTTTTCTTATGGGACGCCATTTTCTTTTCTTTTGGTTTTTCTCTTACTTTGCTGGCTATTACTTTTCTGTCTTCTCTGTAGTGACTTCTGACCTCGTCTGCATCTACACGTTGGTGCCCTTCAGGGCTCAGCCCTCAGCTTTCTTCCCTGTCTCCTCACACACTCATTAGCCTGGGATCTCTTTCAACCTAATGGCTTTAAATATCATCTGGACACTGACAAGCCCCAGATTTATGTCACCAGCCTCTGACCTGGGGACTCATATATCCAACTGCCTGCTCAACCTCTCCACTTAGATGTTTAAGAGGTATCTCAAAGTTGTCACTAGTCACACTGAACTCCTGATTGTCCCTCCGGATTTGCTAGACCACATTTTCTCTGTTATCAGTAATGGCAACTCCATCCTTCTGGTTGCATAGCCCAACTTGTGAAATCATGCCTGACACCTTTGCTTATCTCACGCTCGATCCTCAGCAAATCCTTTCTGCCTTCCAAAGATACCCAAGTATGACCCATTTTTACAATTTCTAATGTCATCTATCTACGCCAAGCCACAGTTGTCTTCAACCTTGGTACCGTTACAGTCTCCATGCTGGAACTGCCTAGATTACCGTCACAGATTATGGTTACAACAGATCACTGCAACGGGTCTTGCTTCTGCTTTGAACCCCTATATGTTAACAGTCAATGTAGCAAGTAGAGTTCATCCTTGAATATATTAGGTCATGTCACTATGACTAATGCTCAATGGCTTCCCTTTGGTCAAAGTCATTACAATGGCCTATGATACATCTGGCAGTTTCCCCTCTATCCCACTTCTTTGATGTTAGCTATCAGGACTCTTCCCTTTGCCACTCTGCTCCAGGTATCTCAGCCTCCTTGCTGTTCCTCAGACACTCCAAGCAAGTCCCTACCTCATAGCCTTTGCATCTGGTGTCCCCTTTGGCCAGAACACTCTCTTCCAGACATTCAGAATGTTTGTTTTTCTCAGGTCTCTTCTTAAATGTAATTTTTATGCAGAGACGTGCTCTGAGAACTTAACATAAAAAAAAAGCAACACTCCCTTTGACCTTGCTTGAGCCCCTTTTCCTGCTTTATTTCCCTTCATGACACCTACCATCAGAAAACCATAGGTTTTCTGGTTTGTTTGCATCCATCCGTCTCCACTCATTAGAACCGGAAGCTTTGTGGACACAGAAACTGCACCCGTTCAGCTCCAAGCACGTGGTAAGCTCTCAATAGGCAGCTGTTGAGTGCACGGAGGGATGGATATGGGCAGAGTGAAAATGGAGAGATGTGGATGAACTGGAGATCTGTTCAGGTGGTAGACTGTAATGATTTATTGAGTAACGAGCAGAGCAGGAGACAGGAGAGGAAAAAGAGGGCTCTCAGAGACTGCCCCAGTTCCATCCGTGGACAAGTGAGTTGATGGTGGGGTACTGACCGAACGAGAGAAGATGGGATGCAGGACTGAAGAACAGGGGCAGACAAGGAGAAATTCACACGGGAAAAATTGAGATGACGGTCCCTGGAGGTGGCCGACTCTGGATGTGCTAATGGGAGTTGTGCTGAGCAGGCATTGCTGCTAGGTGAAAACAACTACGTTGGAAAGAAGATGGAGAGAAGACCGCGTACGCGCGCGCGCGCGCGCGCGTGTGTGTGCGTGTGCGCGCGCGCGCATGGTTCTGGGTTATTTTTTAGGGGAAAGCAAATCCTCCTCACTGCTAAGGTGAACGTGCGGAGCAAGCCACCCCTCAGGAGCCCATGGCCTTTCAGAATGCCACGGCGCAAGCCTCCAAGGAGCCCCACTGTCTGAAGGCAGCCTTTTTCCATCTGACTCTGGGGGTGCGAGTTTGCTATTCCGAACCGACTATATTTTACTGCACCTCCTGACATTGTTACACAACATTTATTGAAAGCACATTTGATGGTAATGAAGTTTCTATTAACTATGATTAAATCTCATAAAGCACCTGAAGATAATTTAAGATGTGCAGAAGCAGAAAATGAAACATTCGGTTTAGTACATTAGGAAACGTAATTGATTAAATTATCTCATTTACAATAAGTGCTTTCATGAGCTATGCGGTGCACATATTTTCCCCAGTTTGTCATTATGATTTGCCAACAGACATCTTAAGACCTGACTTTCTCTTTACACCTCCCTGGAACTCAAAGCTGGCTGCCTGACCCGCCCGCTCACGGAGTACTCCATGCGAGCTCTGAGGAACGTCTTCTCTCCACCAGGCCTTGCGGAGGATCATGTGTACAGCTATATATGGGAACAGGTTGTTTCTCAATTATCTTCATAATTGACTTTGATTTTGCATCAGTGATGATTCACGTATCTTCAACTAAGCCCCTCTTTCACTGAGCAACCACAGCCTGAATTTGTATAACGCACTCTTAACCATGCAGTTTACAAAACTCCGACTGGATTCCTCTGGGAGCCTTCTGCAATCACATTGATTCTGTTAAGGTTTTATTTTTAGGAAATCACAAATTAAAACAGTTTAAGCGATTCCGTTGCAGTATCCAGCAATTAAGCATGGTGTTCATGAGCGAGAACCCCAAGCAAAAACTAATTCAGGAGTCCCTGAGGACTAGAAATAGCTACTGTGGGGTTTATGGCTGGAAGTACAGATGTAACCAAATTAGAATGGCACAGGACTCACAAACTAAGCATGAAATTAATTTTTAAAAAACACATTCCTAGGTAACTCTCACGGTGGCCACCACACGGATACCCAGGAACCTGCGGGTATTCCTCGTGACCACCGGTGGGGGACGTGGCTACATCACCACCAGGCAGCTGGGAGTCTGGCTGTCACCCTGAGCTCTTGACACAGGCTCAAGTCAAACAGTCACTGACCTGATTTTTTTCCTCCCTCCTTCAACACACACACACACACACACACACACACACACACACACACACACACACACACCTTCAACCTTCCTGAGTTCAAAATCAAGCAAGCAGGATGTCAGGGGAATCACTCCCTAAGTACCAATCATGATTTGATAGGCAGCTGACCTCAGGGAACAAAAGTTAAGGAAGTTTGTTTTTGTTGCCTAGCCAAGTTCACGGACTCTGCAAGTAATGGCCCCCTTATCTCTCAAGCCTGCCTGGAGCCACATAACGCAGTATGAACCCAACTGCTTTCCTGGATCTTTCTCTGACATCTACTGACCCTCATCACAAGGTACCTATTTCTGTCTATCCTCACAGGGTCTTAATTCCTCCAAAGAAGTTAGCTCATAAAAGCTATTAGCTTTCCCAAGCTATTTGAATTTTAATACCCTAGGATTTAAAAAATCAAAAGTCATTCATTTTATATTAAAATGGGAGATACTGGCCAAAGACATCTTCTATAAGCTTGTAAACTAACCCAGGCAGCTCACTACCTCTCCTGTTACTAAGAGCTGTGTTGCTGATGACTTCTATCTCAAGATTTCCCTGGAATGCCTGACATACTTCTGAGTGCTTCAGGATCACTTGAGGAGGAACATACGAACACAGAGATTCCCAGAAGGGACCCCCACACACACATGCTACCCCCCTTGTTTCAGGGATTCAGAGTCATTTGTTCTGTTCTGAGGTGGGGTGTATTTAACAAGCTCCCACCACACCCCAAGATTCAGATGCACCTGGTTTCTGATCCAGTGTTTTAGAAGTATTTTTCTAAGGCAGTTACTCTCAGCCCAAGCTGCACATTGGAATCTGAGGCTCTTTCCCAAATCTGCTGGCCATGTAGGGCAGCCATAAGGCAAAGCCCCCCCCCCCCCCCCCCCGCCCCAGGAGGCAAGCCCATGGATGGAGAGCTCCAGCCAGCACTGACACCAAACTTTTCAATTCCTGATGATTTCACTGTGGAATACTGGTTTCTACTCTACCCAGTTGCCATGAAATTCACCGTTTGCATCTCAGGTGCCCCCTCCTCCTAGGTGGAGAGGCTTGTAGTTGGGCTCTTGCCCAAGACTGCTCTCCTGAAAGCTTGTACCGACAAATATTTATTAATTTTAATGCTATAAATCTCCTCAGCAATAAGAATCCTGGATGACATTTGCAGAGAAATGAACTTATAGGCAGGGAGCATCAAGAGGAGAGATTTACTTTTACTCTGAGGGAGGGGAAGGGTGTGCATATTTCCTTTCGATTTCAACCTCTGATATGTGACTCCAAACCTGATGAGGAGAGGCCTGAAATCCCTGGGTCTTTTGCACAAACTTCAATTCTGTTTGGCTCCTAAACAAATACAACAGTAAGGCAGCAAATATGAGAATAAATCATATTCACAAGAGGAAAAATAACTTACTTTGGGGTTTTATTTCATGAAGAGGTTTTTTATCTAAAAGAAAGAAAGAGAAAAAGAAAGTTTCATTTAATAAATTTACATGGAGCAGATAGCTTTCCTATACCACTGTATGTCCACCTCTATAAATGAAACATTTTCTCTATTTTTGCAGACAGTATGGATTATGTTGTTCATATTTTTCCTTTTCATTCTAATTTCATGTTTTTCTCATGTGCAATATTTTCCTGGGGTGATTGCTTTATTCTTTTTATTTATTATTTTATTTTTTCTTTTCCCTCAGGTTTACTAGAGTTTCTCTCTGTTGCATTTGCTAGATTCTAATCAGCATGATGAGAGCAATGAGCTCCCAGTGAATCCTTACTTCCTATACAGTCAGAAGACTGAACAGGTAAGGGATGCTATTTCACTGTATGTGATGATGGAAAAAATGAGCTGGTGAACAGCATATTTAAAGGGATCCTACACTGGTTTAGCAGTTATCATAGCCTGGATGAAGAAGTTCCAGGGTGCAGTATTGTGAGTTTCTTGGAGGTTTGCTTGTTTCATTTCCGTCTGATCTGTTACAATGTGTACCATCTCAGTGCAGCAGGCAGGTGAAGTGAACAGAGAAAACCCATTCAGGGCTTAGGCTCAGGTAAGACCTTTTTATCATTCCTTCCCACTGCCCTCCAGCCACTGTGCTGTCCTGCCTTTCTGCCATCACTATAAAACCTTGTAAATCATTTTGAGACTTGGTGGCCATAGCTAACGTTGTCTTAGACCACAGACTGTCTACGGCCCCATTCCCCGGCCGTCCCAGGCCCACACAACTCCACCATCTGACATAGAAACCTGAGAAGATGGGGCTTTAGTCACCACGTCAAGATTCCAGAAGATCTTCATGGCACGCCCTCCCTCTTATCAGTCCCCTTCTGAGGACTTAGATGGAACACGGTCAGACTGTAAGCTCTGAGGCTGTTGCTTGTCATTCGCAGAGGGGGACCTTGAGAGGTCACCTTACACAGTCCCTTTCCTCCATTTGCCTGAAGGCGAGCCAAGCTGGGTGAGACACTGTCATTTTGGATTACGTTTTTAACAGCATCAAATCTTTCCCAGTACATACTGGAGAACTTCATAAACGCTATCTGACTGCCACACAACCCCTCCCAGGCAGACAGACACAGCTGTATTCTGAATCCTTCACCCAGACAAGTATGACCCTAACCCCCTCCTGCCCCTAACACTGATTCTGACAGAGAAACCTTGCCGTGTGCTTTACTGAAGACAGCTCTCCTGTGTTCTGCCATCCGATATGTTACAGAAGTATTTTTTTTTTTAAAGATTTATTTATTTGACAGAGAGAAACACAGAGAGGGACACAGCAGGGGACATGAGAGAGGGAGAAGCAGGCTTCCTGCCAAGTGGGGGAGCCTGATGGGGGCTCAAACCCAGGACTCCAGGATCATGACCTGAGCCGAAGGCAGACGCTTAATGATTGAGCCACCCAGGTGCCCCCAGAAGTAGTTTCTAAAAGTTCTAAGCCACATTCTTGCAAAGGGACCACCATGTTTTCTTCTTCATTACAAGGAGAAGGTTAATTGGCAAATCTCTCTTTAAAATGAAAAATCTTCATAAAAGATAATAATTTGCTCAAGCGACTAGGATCGCATACACAGTTTTACACCATCAGGTTTTTTCAAACAGATGACACTTGCACCCCCATTGCACAAATCAAGGTTGACTAGTGTAACCTGAGAGCAGGTGGCACCTCCCCAAGACCAGAAGCTAATGCACTCAAGAATTCAAATCCACCGACTCTGGTGGCTTTAGCCTGACTTCACTTTTGCTTATTGCCTGTTCTCGGAAAGCATTCGGCATGGGCGCGGGATGCCGACAGGCCAGGCCAAGACGTCTGCACGTGATGCATTGCTAACATTACAGACAGAGACACGCAGAACATCTGTTTAGGACTCTAGCTGAGCTTCACAGCATTTTCTTCCTCCTAAACCACAGGAATGAAATTATGCTGGGTAGCAAAATGAAACTCCATTAAAAACAGGTGAGAGATAGAACGACTCTTCAGAAAATAAATCAAATACAGTCAGGTTGTTAAAACACTGAGGCAGTCGGGTTTCCACCCGGTGCAGCTCTACAGCTTTTCTGTGTGACCTCAGTGTTCTCCACAGTAAAACGGAAATCAGATCCTGGAGCGTTGGTGCTGAGATGAAACATGATAAATAGAAAGCCAATATAGCTCGGAGCTAGCAGCACGTGTTCAGTATCAATAACTGGTAGCTGATACATAACTTCAACACGTTATGGGTAAGATCATCATGGTCAGTCACTCGGAGTAAAAACAGGACCCCTTGGACTACTGCCTGAGACAGGTCCCAACGTCAAATCAGAAATCGCAGTGGATTTCAGGGATTCTTGAAGGGAGTTAAGAAACTGTATCTAGTCCTAGCTTCTGCTTTAGGCAATTGAGCACAAGTCAAAACTTCAGCTTCCGGATACGAAAAAAGGACAAGGACCAGGGATCCCTGTGGGCTCCCTGGCTTTCACCCACTATAAATCTCTGGAATAACAAACAAAGGCATTCCAAAGAAAGCCATATGGAATGATCTCCTAAAACAAAGTAAAAAGTTATTCGAAGGGCCACTGGTCTCCTGTGGGATTTGTTACGCTGGGGCCCAGTGTGCAGTGTGCATCCTCTCAACAGAAAACGCTGGAAGCCTCTGGTGCCCAGGAGAGCTTCAGTGCCCTGGCATCATCATCAAAATTGGGTCTTGCTCGGATACTATCTGTGAGATACTAGCATCTTGAAAGCAAGCTGCTTTCATTAAACATGTTCCCAGTTTGAAATATCAGAGATTGCTCTACCATGAACTTGAGAGAGAGAGAGAGAGGTCTACCCACCGACTTCACTAGCTTTGGGAAGAACTGCCCACCCCACACTCCGTGTTCTTTTATTCTGTTTGCAGAATCATTCTCACAGGCCCTGGGCCATGCATCCACTTGGCCTTGGTCAACCAAATCCTTTCTGCTTTCATTTTACTTCTCCAAGGCCATGTTCAAATAACCCCTTAGTAAATTAATCCATTAGGGCCATGGTTCTTAATGTTGGCTGCACATTAGAATCAACTGGGGAGTTTTTAAGTAAATACCCATGTCTGGGCCCCAGTCCAAGACCTCCTGACTAATTGGAGTTTGTGTCTTTGTGATTACCGAGTGTACCACTACTTCCTGCCAACAAATCTGGGGCCCTGCGTACTCAACTTCAGCTAGTCTTGCCTCCCTGAGAACCTTCGGGGTGCCCGAAGTATACGGATGGACCCAGAAGGAGCCCTCCTGTATCCTGCAGACAGAAAAATATAATTCTGAGCTAGTGGCAGCTGAAGTGTAGTCAAAGAAAAATCACAAGTTTTGCTGGGGTCTTAGACACTGAGAGGCACCTTCCGGGTAAATGGAAACTAAAGTCATTACAACTCAGTCTTATAATGATTGTGTGTATTTACAAGTTAAAGATGCAAAAGTATGCTTTTTAAGAAATTTACATTCAATTAGGCAACATAGAGAACATCATTAGTTTCAGACGTAGAGTTCAGTAATTGATCAGTTGTGTAAGTTTTAAACTGTCATGTTTAAGAATCCTTTTTATTATATACATAGTCAGTACACAGTCAGTATATCCGAAATATCTACGTAAGCACGAAGAAAAAAAACCCATAATTCGCACCAAGAGATAACAATCATTAATGTTAAGTTATATATATAAACAGCCTAGCTTCCCCCATATACATATATATAAAACTATGTGCCTACATATGTTTATACACATACATTTGCCAGAAAGTATAGAAGATTTATAGTAGTTGATCATTATCACCTACAAAGACATGGAATTGTCTTTTATATATTGTTTTGCAATCTGTGTTGTGGGCATGTGCGTGTAGAGGTATACCTATTTATATGTAAGAAATGATTAAGAAAAAGGGAAAAAGAGGACAATCTATCTTTTTATTTTTGGTAGCGATTCATTTCTTTGTCATCTTTACTTTTCTTGCTTCCTCTGTTACAGGAGATGCTCCCCAAGCATTTCCATGGTATCTATTGTTCTTAGGAGCTGTTTAGAGCTACACCCCTACCTTCCCACCCACAGACAGCCTTATCCTTTCTCTGCTAGGAAACAAGCGGAGCCAGCTACGCATACTCTAGCCCCTATCCTAGGGATGTAAAGAAAAATGGCACAGGGGCACGGATGAGTAAAACTCCAACCCAAAGAGTGGGCAAGAGAATGCTCCTCAGAACTGGGGGTTGATTATTTGAAATCAGCTTCTCTGCCTTTTAAAGACTATATAGCTATGTTTATTTTTAATATTTTATTTATTTGACAGAGAGAAACACAGCCAGAGAGGGAACACAAGCAGCAGGAGGGAGAAGCAGGCTTCCCGCCGAGCAGGCAGCCCAATGCAGGGCTTGATCCCGGGACTCCAGGATCACGACCTGAGCCGAAGGCAGACGCTTAACCACTGAGCCAGCCAGGTGCCTCATAAAGACTATACACCCATGTTTAATATCAGAGTCTATGTCACTAATTTTGAGAATCAGGCACAGAGCCCACTCAATGTGGCTGAAAACCCACCAGGGCAGTGAGCCCAGATTCTTCCCCAACGTACAATCCACATATGTTATTGTAGTTAATGATTATTACCATGCTTTAATTTCACTAAACCAGTTATGTCCCATTTTTTCATTTCCAGAGACCATCTTTATTATTTCCTTCATAGATCCTTTGCTTTGAAACCCTTTTCACCACCCCTCCAAAGATACGTGTTGACTGTTTTGACTCTCCACATTCTTTGTCATCTTAAAATATTTAAGAGCTGATTTCTGAAGTCAGTGGAACAGTCAAATCTTTCTCACCGATTCTCTAGCTATTTTTTATTCAGTAGAATAATTCTCTAGCATCAGCACCCAGGAGTCGACCATGATTCCACACTGTCTGCAAGTCACGGCCAACTGCTCTGCCTGCCTTTCCGGTCTTCTATGGGCGGGTCCCACTCTATCAAAAGTGACTTAGTTTCTGCAGCACTTGAACACAAATCCAAGCTCTAGTCCGGTCAATCCCTGACCTCTCCAGGCTCACCTCAGTGCTGTTGCCTCTCCTTGAAGGGCTCTGCTCTCTCCTATATAGAAATGTCCTTTTAATAAGGCTCAGATCAATTTCTGATGCCCTTGTGATATTTTTGGTGATTACTCTGTTTACAGGGATATCATACCTCCTTGGACAGTTTCTGTTACTTATAGTCACTACAATACAATGTGGGAGGAGGTGTCCGGCTGGCTCAGTCTGTAAAGCATGGGACTTGATCTTGGGCTCATGAGTTCAAGCCCCACATTGGGTAGTAGGGCTTACTTAAAAAAAAAAAAAAAAAACAATATGGAAAAAAACCCCACATGTATACTTTGGAACTGTTCATTTGATTTATTTCAGACTTTTTAATCACTGTCAGTTATGGGTCCCTAACACATAAATCATATTTAAATGATTAGCTCATGAATAAATGGCACTGCAACCAGAGAATCACAGCAAGAAAAATAGAGGAAAAATGAAATTGAAAGTAATTTGCTTGATTATTTACTGATTGGTAGAAAAGAAGTTGATGTTATTGATCACCAATGTGTTTAATTTATTCATGCTTTCCCTCCCTGCCTCCCCCCCCCCCGGAACTAGAAATAATTAAGGATGAGTGTTATGCTCTCTGAATGCAGGAAATCCCAGGGCCTGCCCGATCTGCCTTATATTAGCTTGGGCAGATAATTAGATAAACACAAGGCCTGCTTTACATTGGTGACACCGCTGCAATTGAATATTGTCAGGCAGACCCTGAAGATGACAAGTGGGGATTCTATTCTATTCTCGTCTTGGAGCTGAGGGTTCCGGTGGGCAGCGGATCACAGAGACAGCACCCCCAGCCCTGTGTTCCTCCAACTCTTCCAATGATCAAAACCAGCGAAAAAACAAAAGAGCATCAAACAGAGCCCATCTCTGGTTTCCACTCTTTTGCGCTTTTAATTTCCTTCCTGTATATGTTGCTTTTTGCTCATTTCATAGATCCTGCTCAGAACTTACTCTTTAGAGACCAGGTTTCCGACACATGTGGCTGGGTTGGTTCAATTCTTGCTTCTTCACCCAGTCATCCCACCCTTGCCCCTTCCCAGCCTTACAGATGATTGTAACATCTACTGCTCCTTTGAAAATGCACTCAGAGCAGACCCACAGAGGACAAGTGCAGAGAATAGGAGGTTTGTAGAGATTCCTCCCAGGGTTCCCCTGCTGGTCAGAGATACCTGGATAATTAGTGACATTCTGGGGCTGAATAGCAAAAACACCCACCTGAGTAAAAACTCAGAAAGCCTGACATACATTATTAGCAAATAAAAACGGCTCTAGAGATGTCTTCTACCTACGAATTGTTCAAGACCCGATCATGTTACTTAGGGGAGGTCAGACAGATACCGTAACAGAGAGTTGAGCTTATGGGTGTTACTTCTCTTGACAGTGGTCTTCCAGAATTGCCCCTCAGTGAAAGCACATGATTAGTGTGCAATTAGGAGATGACATCTTCCCCCACCTTTCAAATCTGAGGCTTCCTTATAGAAATGCTCTTTTACCTTTTTTAAACTCAGACAAGTCAGTGTCCATAATGACCATGTTCACAAGTATTTGCATATTTCATTTTTAAGTGAAATCATTTGAATTTCTAGAATCCAAACCATCTTGTTTATGAAATTCTATCCATTACCAATGGTTCTGCATGTTAGGTTAGGTATGTGTGTGTGTGTGTGTGAGTGTGCGTGTGTGTATGTGTGTGCGTGTGTATGTGCGTGTGTGTGTATGTGCGTGTGTGTATGTATGTGTGTGCGTGCGTGTATGTGTATGTGTGTGTGCGTGTATGTGTGTGTGTATGTGTGCGTGCGCGTGTGCGTGCGTGCGTGTGTGTGTGTGTGATTAAACCGAGTAAAAAATGCTCTTGGGTCACTGCAATCACTTTTAAGCAGGGGTCCACAAAGACTACCAGAAACTGGCTTCAGAGTAATGCAATGTTTCTATCTCTGCTCTAAGGGAGGATGTCTATTAAAATCCTTTTTCTATCCAATAAATTAATTTGCTTTGATTCCCTGCCTTCCAACCACAATAGGAATACACATTCAAAACTAAACACTATTCAGATAATATAAATTTAAGGAATTAATTTACTGGTTAAGGTCCTGATGATTACTTTCTTTACCTAAGGCAGGAGTGATATCTAAATTCTTTAAGAATTTAAAAACCTTCCTCAAGACATTAAAAATAGAGCTATCCTACGACCCAGCAATCACACTACTAGGTATTTACTTCAAAGACACAGATGTAGTACAAAGAAGAGGCATACACACCCCAATGTTTATAACAGCAATGTCCACAATAGCCAATCTACGGAAAGAGCCAAGATGCACTTTGACAGACGAATGGATGAAGATGTGGTCCATATACACAATGGAATATTACTCAGCCATCAGGATGAATATGTACTATTTGCATCAAAATGGATAGAACTGGAGGGCATTACGCTAAGTGAAGCAAGTCAGTCAGAGAAAGACAATTATCATATGGTTTCACTCATATGTGGGATATAAGGAATAGCTCGGAGGACCACGGGGGAAGGGAGGGAGACACACCATGAGAGACTCTGGACTCCAGGAAATAAACTGAGGGAGTGGGGGAGGGAGATGAGGCAACCATGGGTACTAACGAGGGCACCTGTGATGAGCACTGGGTGTTCTACACAACTAAGGAATCGTTGAACACTACATCAAAAACTAACGATGTACTATATACTGGCTAACTGAACATAATTAAAAAAAAATTAAAAACCTTCTACAGTGTAAGTGCCGGTCTTGACATAGGGTCATGTGGCTTCCTGTGGGGTGGAGAGCTGTCCCTTTTGTTGCTGGATCCCAGGGAAGTCTGGGTGGGGAATGGATGGGGACAGGATTCAGGAGGGCAGTTGTTTAATGACTATCCACCAACTGCTATGAAAACACTTAGGAATTAATAAACATCAGATATTAGTCTCGCCTTGGAAAAATTTCCTTAAAGAGAAATTATGAGGAACCCTTGACTTGTACATTTTTTAAAAAGATTTGTTTTGACACACAGAGAGAGCAAGCACAGGCAGGGGCAGGGACAGAGAAGCAGACTCCCCACTGAGGAGGGAGCGGGGAGCGGGGCTCCATCCCAGGGCTTACGGTCATGATCTGAGCTGAAGACAGATGCTTAACCAACTGAGCCACCCAGGCGTACCAACTTGTACATTTCCTTAAGCTTCATCAGTCCCTATGCTATCCATGGGTGTACCTACCATTATAGATTGAGTTATTTGCACATAGAGTCTCTATCTGTATTTTCTACCTATTCCCAGTCTCTGCAACAGTAAATGGAATATAGTAGGTACTTGATAAGTATTTGTTGAATACATCTACAAGTTTGGTTTTTTTTTTAAGATTTTATTTATTTGACAGAGAGAAACACAGCCAGAGAAGGAACACAAGCAGGGGGAGTGAGCGAGGGAGAAGCAGGCTTCCCGCCGAGCAGGGAGCCCAATGTGGGACTCGATCCCGGGTCTCCCGGATCATGACCTGAGCCGAAGGCAGTCACCTAACCAACTGAGCCACCCAGGCGCCCCTACAAGTTTTGTTGAATACAAAATCAGAGCCTATAAATTCCCTATGGTCTGTATGAATTCCTAGGATATTGTAGCATTTCAGTGAAGAAATTTAAATGGGATGCTAGAAGTCTAATTTGATGATTCATTTCCTAGGCGAGGCTGGCATGGTTTTACCTTTGTTTCTTATCTAGAAGTTGTCCTCCCTCATGCTGCTTAATATTCATCCAAACGGTTAACTTTAGGTGCAAACGAATTAAAATTTCTCCTCAAAACTGGCTAAAAAACAAGTTATCCAAAAGCACTGACATGTTCATGGTATTATTTTTCTATTTCATATGCATACATGTATTAACCATAAGTTAATGAAAATTACCTATGAAATATATATACACATATATATGCAAGCTACATTTAAGATATAAAATTATAATAATTTCATGTTTTTATCAAGGGATGAAACCCAGAAATCATCTTGCCCAACGTGCTGTTTTTAATAGATATGGACGCCAGGCATAGAATCCGGAGAGATTTGCTCAAGGTCACGTGTTCGTTAATGAAACAACTGAACGAAGACCCAGAACTCCTGATTCCTGATTCTGAGCCCTCTTTACTGCCCCGTGATCTCTTTCTCAGTGATCACGGCAATTTTCCACTCCACTGAACACACACACTGTCCTCTGCCAAATACATGCATGCCAAGCGAGGGATTTTCTTATTGCAATACTGACACTTCTCTGGAGAAAGGGGAAGGCCAGGGTGATGAGGATGTCTGCTGATGATGGTAATATCTTCATTTTAGCTACCATCTTTCTCCACGATCTTGAAGAGACACATGCATGTGTAATTTCAGGAGAAAAGGTAATATCTACACAAAGAGGTTTCCTCTCTATTAATTCACGTTGGTAGTACACCCCAGAGGCCACCAGATTCTCTACTCTGTTTTAAATCACTTCCTTGATTGGGTTCTTGCCACTTCTTTCATAGCTGGACCACTCCATGATATCAGGCATTTAATCTTCCTCTAGTCTAGACTAATATTTCTTATCCAGGGTTGTGTAGAATCTGGAGTCACACAACTAATGAAATGGAAAGTTTCTTTTATATGCCAGAAAGCCATAGTTACTGACAACCAAGTCTATGAAGTATTTTTTAAAAATATGGAAAAATATGGCAAAGTGGCCTATTTCCAAATGTGGGAATGCAGAATAAGGCAAGTACCAGACATGTAACAAATATTAATCCAGAATGGTTGGCAACAGTTCGGTAATTCTGGAATCTATACATACAGTCTCATAGTGCGTATGCTGGAATTCACTTCCAGAGAAAAACAATTTCTGAATTTGTGTTGGAAAAATTAGGACTGGGGCGCCTGGGTGGCTCAGTTGGTTAAACGACTGCCTTCGGCTCAGGTCATGATCCCGGAAACCCGGGATCGAGCCCCACGTCGGGCTCCCTGCTCAGCGGGAAGCCTGCTTCTCCCTCTCTCACTCCCCCTGCTTGTGTTTCCTCTCTGTCAAATAAATAAAATCTTAAAAAAAAAAAAAAAAAAGGAAAAATTAGGACTTACTTTATAAAAACTGATTTTGTGATGTGGTGATCAGAACATCTGTATTTTATCATGTAAAGGAAACCTATCTAATGCCCCAATCAATATTGTGACGACCGATTTTCTCACTTGGGATCATCCAGGTCCCCCTGTGTGGCCTTCCCCATGAGTGATTTTGAATTAGTGGTGAGAATCACAGAATTTTAGAGCCGGTTGGGACCTCATAAATCACCTTCCTCCTGCTCAGGGCCAATCCCACCCACCCAAGGGAAGACTGAAAGATCAAGTGCCCTTTTTGTTCAGCTATTTAGAAAGTTCTGACAAAGGGCACTCAATCTGTCGTTTGACACAGAGTTTAAGAATCATCATGATTCCCAGGCCCCTGGATGGCTCAGTGGGTTAGGAGTCTGCCTCTAGATTCTGGCTCGGATCATGATCTCAGGGTCCTAGGATGCAACTGTGAGACAAGCCCCATGCTCAGTGGGAATCTGCTTGAGATTCTTTCCTCCCTCTTCTCCCCCCTCTGCCCCGCCCCCTGCTCACAAGCTCTGTGTCTCTCACTCTCAAACAAATTAATCTTTTTTTTTCATCATGATTCCTGAACTCAATTTTTCAACAACTATCAATCAGAACTGGATGGTATTAAGAACACAAGTTGTATTTCATAGATTTTAATGACAAGTACATTTTATTTCATTAGCTATACTATATTCATCAGATATATTAGCAAATGTTTTAAGAAAATATCTAAACTGTCATGGGGTGCCTGGGTGGCTCAGTTGTTAAACATCTCCCTCTGGCTCAGGTCATGAACCCGGAGCCCCAGGATCGAGCCCCACATCGGGCTCCCTGCTCGGTGATAGGCCTGCTTCTCCCTCTCACTCCCCCTGCTTGTGTTTCCTCTCTAGCTGTGTTTCTCTCTGTCAGCTACATAAATAAAATCTTAAAAAAAAATATCTAAAGTGTCAGAGTGTTCATATTCAGAACAAGGAAAACAGCTTTTCTGCCACAGGAATCCCTTCATTAGAAGACATACACAAAAGGAGCACTTTCTGTGGATGTTTAACTGCCTGACAAGGATTAGCTCATCAACTCCTCAATTTCTACAGGCACTATTAGAACTTTTTAAAAATATATATATCGTTTAGAGATTTTGTTTGAGAGAGAGTGAACGAGCAAACAGGGGAAGAGGGACAAGCACACTCCTCATTTAGCCCCAATGTGAGGCTCGATCTCCCAACCCCAAGAGCATGACCTGAGCTGAAATGGGACACTTAATGACAGAGCTACCCAGGTGCCCCAGTACTATTTGAACTTTTGTTTTACAAAGGAGTAAATTTAGGCTTGAAGAAATTAAACTTGCTCATAGGACTGTACTTATAATTTAAACTTGAGCAGTCTGACCCCAGAGCCCTGACCCTTCAACCTGTCCTTCATCTATGGAATAAATGTCCAAATCTTGTAGGCTCAGCTCATTCATTTCTTTCAATCCAAGTTTCAGGTCCATTTCTAATCTTTGAAAAGAAGAACAACCAGTTTCAACTCAGAATCACAGAGAACCTTCGAAAGCTATTCAGCCTTTGCTCTGAATGCCAGATTTACCATCCTGGGCCAGCCCCTACAAGCTCAACTTCTGTACCTTCCGCCAATCAGTCCCAAATCAGTGTTGATACCTTCCCTGTGTTTCTGGGGTACGGCATTGACAAAAATTTCTATTTACTTTGTTAGGGATGTGTATTCCCACCAACCCTCTGGTTCTGTGGCTGAACTTTCACTTCCTTAAGAAATGCTGTGTAAGTTTTCTAATGGGCTGTCTCGAGTTCACTCTGTCATGCGGATCTGTTCTTATCTGTTTACTTACCTTGGGTTTTTGTTTCTTCCAATCTAAGTAATATGATCTGGGGATAATGTATCCTGCTCTCCAGCTGCCCAAATTTAATTTTAAAGTCCTTCCTATTTACAGTGGAGGTGTTTTATTTCAATTGTGCTCACAAAATGAACAAAGTTAACAAGATGTGCCCGAGATAAACAATCTTCCAGAGATCATGTTTCCAAAGCACCGGTAGCACTTTCTGTCCACCAAACCAATGTAAGCACTATATAAAAGTACACATGGTAATATGTGGAGGGAGGCATGGAAGAGGAAAAGGTGGATGGAAGGGACAGACAGGTACAATAATTGCCTTGATTTCAATTAGTTGAGAGAGAAATTCTTCTCTAGGTTCCTTTGCCATGACTACGTACATGTAGCATACAGCTGTAAAGAGAAGGTGGTGATGGAAAAAAAATTTTCTAGATGGGAAAAGGCATGTTAAATGTTTTACAGGTGGTTAATAACAAGGGCCATAGCTTTTTAATTACTTACAAATACATATCCATCACAGACCAATGGATGAAAGCCAATCCTTTCTTGCAAGGATTATGCTAGATCAACGATCAGATGTCTTCATATTCTTATTAATAAGGCTAAAAGTAGAGAAGTCAAAAATGATGGATAACAAAGGGCAGAGATTTTATGGTAATTTGTTGAAGATGGTTTATTCTTTATCCTCTTTATGCTCTATTCCACCCAGGTCACCACACAAAAGTGATGGGTTTAGACTTGTAGAATTAAAAAACTGCTTTCACTAAAACACACGAGAATTGAGATATCTCTGCTTTATCTTCTTTTTTAATTAAGCACAATGGAAACTTTAGTCATGAGCCACTCTACTCTGTCTCATTAAAGCTTGTTACTCACAGGCTTTCTTATTGGGTCCCATAATGGGAAAGTGTTTACTGGGGCATGGGGGAGAGATTGTTGCTAAGCTGCTAATGATACCATATGTGTCCAAATCTACATCCTTATTACTCCTGCGGGTCTGCAATATTATATCCACTTCTGCTATGCAATATACATGAAGCCAACTCTGAATTAATCAACTCTATGCTGAAAGGCAGCTGTTGGGTATTTCTAGGAAAAAATCTTTGTTTAAGAAGGAGAACCCACTATGCACTATAAATGGGATGGAAAGGGGTTTTTAATATTAAAACTACTTGGGAGGATTAGCAGGCAGTAGTGAACTTCTTGACAACTTAAGAATGCACTGCGCGAGCATGTTATCTTACTGACGCCATTTTCTTTTTGCTATGGAGAGTTTATGCTATAATTAAGCAATTGTGCAGTGCAGCTGGTTCTGAAATGCGAACTTATCCAACACAAAGTTTAAGAGTGAGTCAAGGAGGTATTCCAGACTTTCCAGCCTGAAGAAAGGAAAGCATGGGTTTTGTTTTGGTAAAGGGAAACCCACCCTTTGCAATCCTATGCAGAAGAAGTAGACATTCTGCAAACCGTTGGCAGAAAGAGTTGTTTTAGATGCACTGAGCTAGCCCAGAATGAAAATTCTCTTCTTCCCTGTCTTACGAATGACTGGGAAGGGAGCTAGGTAATTACCGTAATAGATAACGATAAAGCTCAGAGTGGTCCAAGAGAAAATGCTTACTGGGTCAGCCTTTACTTTGATGTGATTATAGGTTCACCTTTTCAGGAGCTTCCCTTAGGTCGTTTTAGAAGATCATTCAATAGACAATGTGGTTAGATTATTAGATGTAGCTTGGGGATGTTTATTTGAATCTGATATTGTATAGATACGTCTTTACCCTTGATTTTGTTTCCAAACGGCCTGTTCAAACTTTTCTTATCAATATACCGATCAGAAATGAAACCAAACCGTCATTCAACTGATGTTTCGGGTTTCTGAACTGTCAATGCTGTACTGACCTATCTCACATCTGGACAAGGATGGATTAGGTACCAGGTAGCTCAGCCTTAAAGATTTCCCCTCTCTTTCAGACCCCTGTGGCATTTCTCTGGCTTCAGTCTCATGACACATCTAGGCACTAATCTCCTCGGAAGCAGACTGATTTAATCTTCCCAAGCCACAGCCCTTCGTTTTCTATCTGCTAGAACAGAGGGAGAGGGGACAGGCTTCTCTTATTCCTCAGGTTCAAGCTAAACACCCTACCAATTTCACCCTCTGTTCCCGCCAATGAGGCATGCACCTGTTATTGATCTCTGACTGTAATCCTCAGAGCACAGAAGCCGCTAGGTTCGGCAAGCAGAAAGGGCACTGGTCAGAAAACCACCCTCTGCTGGTGGTTCGGCTTAGAAAAGTTTCTTGACAATCATACCACATGATTATCTCTCTGGAAGAGAAATGTGCTAGCATAAAAGCATTGGATGTTCAGTTTAGCTCGTAATCTGCATCCTTGGACTGTTATTGGCAAAGATGGGCTGATCTTACTCTCATCAGTCTTGGGCATTTATTTTCTTGTGGCGAGCATTTAGGTGTGGCCATCTGTGCTAGCGTAACACTAAGGTTCTGTGTACCGGTCACAACTGACTGAGCAGCAATCACACCCAAATATTACAGCGATCATTCAGAGCTGGCAGCTCCATCTCTAGGAGAAATGCAGCCTCAGGGGCAACCCAGGAAGTCTAGATACTCTGCTGGAACAAGCTAAATAAAATCTAAGAATTGTAGGTCATCCAAGAGTCAAGCAGTGCCATTGTTAAACCTCCAAGAGAAGTTGGGAACTGAGGAATTGCTTTAGGGTCATGTTTGGCATGAAAGGAAAAATGAGAATGAAGGAGATTCCCCAGTTGTAACATGACCTAGATCCTTCACAAAGCTCCTGCTCCATAAAGCCGTTGCCCAATGCTATTTTAATCAAACCCGGCCTTCATTGCTGAAACAGCTAGTTTTACCAGGAGCTCTCTGGCAGACTACGAGTGGCACGTGCGGTGATGTTGGCATCATTTAACTAGAGTGCCTTGCATAGCTTCCTGCAGAGATGGTAAAATGTAACTCATTTTTGTTGACACCGGTAGCCACTCTGAAAGGGCAGAGTATGCTCTCGTGTGGGTCTCTTATAGACATACCCCTTGTCCTTTGATATAAAAATAGACCCTATTCACCTCTATGATTTCAGAGGCTTCACTCTTTTTCCCTCAAAAAGCTCATCATTGTAGCCATCAAGAGTCTCTGATCATATCTGACTGGCATGTCAATAAGCATAAGATGGAGGCCAAAGGATGCTAGAAAACCATGCTTCAGTAGACAAGAGAGGAATGAATAGAGGGGAGAGGCTCACACAGCATTTAAACTCATGGCGGGATTTCACAGTGGTCATAGTTCCAGTGCTGGACATAGTCCAAGGTTCCTTGTCCTGCTAGTGATTTTATTTCCACTACAGGAAAATGGAAACCAAAAACCCACTAAATTACACACGTGTGACTAAAAGCATACATGGCCAATATCCACAGAGAGGTTCAGTCAGTAAATGAATGGACTGCTTCAAGCAACCGCCTCAACTATGGCCATGGCCCACTCTAGGGAAAGAACGAAGCTCTGGAACTTGGTAAGTACAGATGCATGCATGCTGGTTAATTTCATGGGTCAACTTGACTGGGCCATCGGCCGCTCAAGTATTTGGTTGAAAATCATGCTGTGAGAGTGTTCTCGGAGGCCAACATTTAAACTGACAGACTGAGAAATGCACACTACCATCTGTGATGTGGGCGGGTCACATCCAAGCACAGTCTAAGGCATATCCAGCCCCTGAGTGAGAGAAGTCTCCTGCCTCACTGTCTTTGAACCGAGACCTTTCCCTCGGAAGATTTTGGACTTGCTGGCCTTTATAATCACCTGAGCTATTTTCTTATAATTTATCCATATCTATAGTTATATATATTATATATAATTTAATAAGATATATGTGTGCATTCAGATTTGAGATTTGAGGTCTTTCAGATTTGAGACTTGAGGTCTAGGCTGACCGGGACACTTTCAGGACTGGTAATTCCCTCCAGCCCTAAAGAGAAATCTTAATCAAATGACGAATGTCTAGGTACCACAATGCAAGTGTGAATAAATAATATTCACATATTTGACAATTCTTTCTTCCCTTAAGGGCTAACCATTGTCTGTCTGTTTCCTGCAGTACCTCTAAGACTAAGTTTTAGCCACAGATTTCCCGCAGGTGCAAGTCTTACCGATGGTTGATAGAGAGGGTTATTACTAAGATCATCTAAAATTCAGCCAGTAGCCAGAGTTATATTGTCAGTGGTTCTTTAGAAGAGAGCTGAGATTCATAGTCCTAACTGTATCAGAATATATGGCTTTGTGTTAAAAAATAGACCTCAAAGGTGGTCAAAACACATTTCCTTGAACTTCTTGCCACTGAGTTTGCATTAAGTTTCCTTACATTTTAGAGGAGAGAAGGCGTTCTGGGGAAGGCCAGGAATACTAGAGAGCACGGCTCTGCCCTCACAGACAGCTTCTGATTCAGTTCCTGGCAGTGAATCTGACATGTGTGGGGACTGCGGTACTTGGAGTGAGAAAATAGAGGCACAATGGGCATCAATAAGCGGTTGTTTCAAAGTAGTAATCATTGTAGCTAATGTTTTAAGCACCTAGATTTATTGTGAAAATACACCGGCATGTTTGAATATGCTTGCTCTGAAGGCTGCCCCGCCATCATGATGCAGAAAAGTAAATCCAACATAGACATGCCCTTCATACTGCCATTTTCCCAAATAAAAAGCAACACATATTCCTGAAAAGATGACAAACTATTGAGCTATGTTATTTTTGTTGGCTCTTTACCAGGAAGGCTACTTCATTCTAGAAAATAAGTGTGTCCCAAACCTCCTGTTTCTTAAGGATCTAAGCAAAGTCAATACACTGTAGCTCATCTGAGTAGGCAAGTGAAGAAGGGATCAGTGTTTACTGAGCACCTATTCTGTGCCACGAAATACATATATTCTTTTATCATTTAGTCTTGCCAATAACCGAGTTTTTGGTACTTACGTAGTCCAAGGAATTAAGCACTTAGGGACATGACCATGTCACAAAGCTCATAAGAGAAAGCACCAAGTTAAAACCTGTCTATGTGATGCTTTGATCTTCCCACACTTTTTTACCCAGGCAGAGTAGCACCCAGAAATGGTAATGTTATAACCTCAGCAATAAAGCAGAGGCCTAGGAGTTCTGAACTGAACCCTGTATTTGGGTACAAAACCACCCATCCCCTCAAGCATCATTTTTCCCCCCATTTGTAAAGTAACAGTCACAACACATGTCCCTTGCCAAAGAACTGTGGTCTCTGGAGATTAAAATATAACTATAGTAAATATATATATAATAGTAAAAATATATGTAATAAATATACATATAATATAAAATTTATAAAATATAAATATATATACATAAAATATAAATGCTTTATAGTCTGTGAAATTCTTGGCAGCAAAAGCATATGGTGAATCAGAAACAGAACATCACCAAACTTTAAAATGGTGGCTAGTAAAAGAAAAGAAGTACAAAGCTTAAAAGCAATGTTAACCACTTTCTTTAATCCGCTCTCTTAAAATGTTATTGGGTAGATTAGTAAGTATGCACCTTTATGGAAGTTACAGTGATACAAGATTTAAAATGACCCCATCACTACTAAAAATGTATTTGACTACTTTTCTACTCTTCTCCCTCATTTTCTTTTTGTTCTTGGAGAATGATTTCGCTTTCTGCTAATGGGTTCAAGCAAATGAATGGTCACATTTCTTTTCATGTTGTGGACAAACACTGAAAATGTGAAACACTGAAAATGTGTTACCTAGAATGCAGAGACCATCTGTACAGTTCTCAGATTCCTGGCTGAGCCCTTCACAGAACTTGCCCCCGTTCCTTGGGGGTGGGGCCGTGCACTCCCGAATCCGCAAGTGCTCGCACTCTGGGCTGCAGACTGACCATTCGCTCCACACTTCCCAGCTCCCATCCACTTCAAGGAAGACAAAAGGAACCACCATTAGAACGAAGCAGGCAGCTCTCAGGAGACTCACCCCAGGACTGCTGTTCTTATATTTTAAAGAAATCACTACTACCACACGCACACACAAGAACAATACTTTCTGTTTATCTTCTCTCCATGGTTTCTTTCTTAAAGACAGAGGCTAACAAAGGCAAGGGTGTAATTCTCTGACTATTTCAGGAGGAGACCAGTTACTGAATTTGGGCAAGCATTCGCATGATCGGTGCCCTTGGGGTGGCTAATAATGTCATTACCCATTCTTTCCCAGTCTTACACGCCCGAGTGCATCTTAGATGGATGGATAAAGTATGCGGGGGTAATCACCAGATCCTTGTGGGTTGACAGTTTAGAACAGAGTAGAATGAAGTATCTTGAAGTCCTAAAATCCCTAAACAATATGAAGTTAATCCTATATATATTGATAGTATTAAAGTAAAACAGGTCAGTCAAACCCCAAGATACCGGGACTTACATAAATAGAATTTCGTGGGTCATAGATTGCTATTCTATGTAGAAATGAACAAACTGATTTTAATTCCACTAAAAATTGACCCTAGAGATTATGGCAGCTGTTGGAGGCAATTGTCCCATTACCTCCTAGGAATAGTCCAACCACACTTATGTGGGTTAAGAGAGATCGTGCAATTTTGAATCTAGAGCAATTAGTCAGGAAGAGGGTAACATAAAAAGTACTGAACTTGGAGCAAAAGGTCTGACTACTTGTCTTGGCTGCGTTCACATATCGGCTTCTGGGCGACCCCTTAGCCTTACTTTACTATTTCTGTCAACTGGGGGCTAATAAAACTCACAACACAGAGTTAAATGACATTACATGTATAAAAGTATCTTGCACAGTACCTGGCACATAGTAAGCACTCAATAAATGTTAACCGAATACGAGCTTAAAATCAAACTCCAAGAATGAGCCGCTAGTGAGAGCTTCAGCTTAGCTCTGAGAGGAACTAGATCTGAAATTTCAAAGACCCGAGGTCCAAAGTCCAGTGTCCTTGGAGCTAATGTTATATAATGCATGTGAGACCCAGGATCAATTTATTTCTCAGTGGGAGGATATGCTTTCCATAAAGAAAGTCATCTTCCATCTCATCTATTCCTCATTGGAGAAGTTGGGTAAGAGCCAGTAAGAGATGAACAAAAGAGCTTATAAGAGCCGTATTTGGTCAGTGAAGCCTCTGTTCAGAAAGGAAGGCAAACAGAGACCACATGTAAAATAGAAACCGCTGTGATACTATGTAATCTCTGCCAATAGCATTGGAAATAAATACAAAGCTGAGAAGGTTAGCTGATGGGTAAGTGATGAAGACGAGTCAAATTGTTGCTACCTGCCTTGTGCTCATGTTTGGAGTCATCCCTCCTATCATATAAGTGAGTGCCACCAGATGGGAGAACCCAAGGAGAGAAGGGAGGGCTGAGCCCCACTAGATGTGGGTCATTTAGAAATTCTTGAAAGCCCCTGGCTTGGTGATGGTAAGTATCCAGGATCATGTAAATATTAAATACATCGATGCCCCCAAATGGAGGTATCTCACCCATGCTCTTGCTATCCTAGCACTTTGGCCAAAGGCCACATTGTGAGAAAGTGGGAGAGGTTAACTATAGGAAGGAAGGTTCTATCCCGTGCTTGCCACCAGCTTACTAGTGTTGGTGGGTCAGAAGAAAAAAAGGGAATCTACATATATCTCACCAGGACAAAGAGAAGTGCAGGTTATTTTCTGCACTGACATTCCCTCACAAAAGGCCCCACCATTGAGAGGAGCTGGGTTGGTGCAGGTCCGGGAACGTTTCTGCCATCCTCTACCACAGCGAACATTGCAGGCTGACCACTCTGTCCAGGAAGACCAGCCTCCATTCACTGAGAGAGAAAAGTGGGGAGGGGAGAAAGAAAGGAGAGAGGTTTTTACTGATTGCTTACTATGTGCAAGCCACTGCGCCGGGTGTTGTGAGTTCAGTATCCAGGGACCAAGAGACCCTGAGGACCCACACTGGCTGCTCCATCACGAGGCAACAGTGGGGCTCACCTCACCTCCGTCCCTCAGTCTACTCATCTGATAGGGGAGGGACCCAGAGAATTTCCGGGGGAGGGGGAGGGAAATCATGAAAAATGGAAGAAGTCATCAACATTATCTCTAAAGCACTTGAAAATCCGGAGTACAGGAAGAAAAGATCAGCATTGAATTTGTTACTTTAAGTGCTTCAGAAATAAATCCCAGGGCTCTCCTGTTGTAGAAGGGAAAACTTTTACTTAAATAGCCTATTGGATACCTGAGATATTTAGCAAATTGTCACGTTTGTTTCTGGTGGATTTCCTTATGTCAAGAGAGGAAATGCCCCCAGCAGGTCTGGGGAGGATGAGGGTGGATGCTGGATTTGGGAAGGGTGACAGAAATTGCCCATTTTACTTCTTTTCAAATAAACACAACGGGAGAAAATGAATGACTTTTAAAATTATTTTTAAAAGAGGGACCAGAAATGTTACTCTCGCACAGAAGTCCAGGACACATCTCCCCCACCAAATGGGAGAGGCAAGAGAGGGCACAGTAGTGGATGGCCCCTAAAATCCTTTCAGCTCTAAACAATGGAAGTTGTAATGAAATACACATCCCTCTACTTCTCTGCTTTCCGCCCTCCCTATCCACTCCTGGCCTTTGGGCTGGTCTTACCATAAACCACCACTGTGGCTGACAGGCTCCTCCTCTTGGCCACGATGTTGGCCGCCATGCAGGTGTAATTGCCCGAGTCTGAGAGCCGCGCCTGCCTGATGATGAGGTTGTGGTCAGCCCTGGTGTCAATGTTCTCGTCCTGCTCTGAGTCGATGGGCTCCTCATTTTTCAGCCATTCCACCTATAAGAAGAAAATAATGTTTCCTGGTCATTAAAATGAAAAAGAACTCTTTTCTGGAATTGCTAGGTGAGTAGTTCTAGTGTGGGGGAGATAGACATTTTTTTTTTTTTTAAGATTTTATTTATTTATTTGACAGAGAGAAACACAGCGAGAGAGGGAACACAAGCAGGGGGAGTGAGAGAGGGAGAAGCAGGCTTCCTGCCAAGCAGGGAGCCCGACGCGGGGCTCGATCCCGGGTCTCTGGGATCATGACCTGAGCTGAAGGCAGTTGCCCAACCAACTGAGCCAACCAGGCGCCCCAGAGATAGACATTCTTAACATATAGAGCAACAGCAGTGGGTTTTTCATAGCTCACCCCTTTTATTTAGCCAATCAGGCATGTTCAGGAAATGAATACTCCGAGTTAAGAAAATGGAGTCAGGAAAAGAACACAAATATGTATTGACTTTGACTCATTTTTTTAAAAAGGTGATGGAAGAGGGAAAAGTGGAATACAATTAAGGTCATTTAATTATATTTCATTTTATTGCAACACTGATGATAACAACAGCATTTCCATGGCAAGTCCAATATGGAGCTTAGGAAATCAACACATACTGCAGAACTTTGTGTTGAGCGGATATTTATGTTGTCAGACAAGGTTTCAGGTCAATGTTTGCATTCAAACACATTTTAAGAAAGATGTGATGAGGTGCCTGAGTGGCTCAGTTGGTTAAGCATCCAACTTTTAGTTTCAGCTCAGGTGATGATCTCAGGGGCCTGGAACTGATCCCTGCCTCAGGCTCTGTGCTCAGTGAGGTACCCTGCTCCCCTCTCCTTCTCCTGCCCACTCTCCCCTTACTCATGTTCAATCTGTCTCTGTCTCTCCCTAGAGAAAAACTTAAAAAAAATTTTTTTCTTAAAAAGGTGTGATAATGTATAAAGGCCAATAGAATACAGATTTGGGCAATCATAGGGAGTAAAATCCAAATCTCAGTGTTCTCTAGTCTTGGATTTCTCTGGTGATCAATTATGTAACTCCTTCAATTATCCAACAGACATTTAGGCTGTGTTAGATACCCATTACATCTAAGGCCCAGCTTCTCTTCTGGAAGAGTGGAATTCTAACACTCTCTGAGCACAGACTCAGGTTTATTGTCCCACCTCTGACTTATTGTCTCTAGTTTGCTTCCAGAGAACCTATTTCCCTCTTTCCAGTTGGATCCTACTGTTGATCCAAATGTCACTTTCCTTGGATATCTGAAGAAGACAGAGATGGAAATCTTCTCCTTCCTGGAGCCTCACCCTGCCCCCAGATGGAATGCACCCCCATTAGTGCCCCTATTTTACAAACAGGTCAATTTCACCTCTGGACTAACTGCCTGCCTTCTCATTTTGTCCTTTGCTTCCATATCTAAACAACATCTCCGCTCTCTTGGTGCCATCTTGGTAGCACTAGATGCATCTCTTTCGACAGTAACCATTTAGCTCTAGGTATCAGCGTATATTATACACAGAAATTTAACAGGCACATCAAAACCATAATTTAACACAGAAAGCAATAGCAGTGACTACACCGAAGACACCACACAGTAGCAAATGCATCGGGGACTTCTCCTCATACCCTGCCCATCATCAGCACAGGTGATTGAAAGTTGGTTTTGGATTGAGATGCCTCATTCTTGTTTAAATCTAAGGAATTCTAATTTCCCAATAAATGAGTGGCATCTGTTGTACAACAATTTGGTCTTATAAGGATTTGTTGGTCTCTATGATGAAATTTATCCCAAGTACTCCCCCATTAACAGTTCAGAGTACCAAAAACATCACCATCCAAAAGCTACTCTTCGAAAGGTCTATTTTGGAAAATAAAGTGATGCAAAATAGCCAAAAGGAGAGATCTGAGAACTGCTTTTATATACCAGGTAGAAGAGAAAAAGAAACGTGGTTCAGGGCCATGAAGTAAAGAAGTAAGGCTGACCACCAACTTCAGGAGTTCCTGAAGGGATCATCACGTCCCAGTCTGGAGGAGGCATAGACACTGATGATGACCCCCCAAGTTATCCCTGCTCCCCCTGCTCCAGCCCTCCCAGACTCCTTCCTGTTCTAGAAAGCTCAAATCACTTCAGGGCCTTAACACTTGCTGATGCCTTTGCCTGGAAGGCTTTTCCCATAAGCACTCTCATGGCTCAATCTCACTTTTCATTCAAGTTTCTGATCAAATGTTACCCTCTCAGAGTGGTTTTGCCAAATAGTCCTTTTTTCCAAGCAGACTCCCTTCGGGGTCTACTATTCTGCCCTATCTGCTTTAATCTTCTTCCTAATATTTATGTCCATCTGATAATCTCAAAGACAGTAATACCTTTTGTTCTTATAATGATGATCCTAGGAATTTACTAAAGGAAAGTATTATGGCTACAGCAAGAATTTAAACACAATAAATTACTTTGGTAGAGAAAGGGAGGGAAGGAGAAAGAAAAATGTATGCCAAAGCCATATGCCAAACACAGTTTTGTTTAAATAAATGATGATGCAGCAATATGATTTAATGATATATAGACATGAAAAGTCATGATTTCAACTAGTGAAAACAGAAAATGCTAATATATGAAAGAGTCAAAATGCAAAATTATATGTTTAGTGTTATCATAAAGTCCTAAAACAAACAAACAAAATCACAAACCCATATATACTTAAAAAGCGATTGAAAGAAAATGCAGTATGTTTATAAAGATTTTAAGAGAAACCTTTCCTTCCTGGTGGTTAAGTATGGCACATTCAATGTAAAGCTATTTAGTAATCTGACAAAACCACTTTAGCTTAAAAAATCTCTCTTAATCACCATGTGGCAAGGTGGTTTTCAAATTTATATTTAACCATAAAATGTTTCCTCAGTCGAATGCTTATCTGAAAGCCCAAGATGAAAAAATAGATAAGGATTTCTTGTAACTGCTGAAAAAGTGAGGGTATTGGAGCCACAGATGCGAGGGAACCCTAAGTTGCATTAACACGGCCATTCCCAGAGCCACTGTTGGCAGAACTCCAGAAGAGATCATTCCTGTCCTTCCCTACATCAGTCATGCCCTGTAGAGATGTTCAGTGCGCACAACCTGTACCACAGTATAAGTTGCCCCCACCATGCAATCTACCCCCTACCTACCCATATGTACTACAGACATGTGCAATGGTCTGCTGCTGGGTCTCCCCAGCTCGTAGTCTGAAAAACACTGATACAGGATGAATTTGATATCATAGCTATACACATGTTGTGATACACTCAAGTGTTTATGGTGTCACGACTGAGGTCCCTTCATCCAATTATGTCTATGAAGAAGCAGTGCATTAGGAGACTCCTAACTGTGGCACTGTTTTTTATCAGTAAACTAATAGTTTATCCATTAAACTGATGGCAGGATCTTTATGAGGAAATCAGTTTGGTATTTTCTGGGCTTATAAAAATGACAGATTGCTTTTGGATTTACACTTTTGTCACTTAGAGAAATTTTAAAACATTTTTGATGAGCTAAGTGCTCCTAATGTTGAGTAGTTTAATAAATAAGATAGAAAAGTATGCCCTAAACCAGCAGTTGCAAACTCAAATGTTCCTGGGGGCCAGGGAGGGAACATAAATTACTGAAGTGGCCTGCGGGCAAGACATGCATGCATATCGCTTGCATATTAAAGATAAGGGACTGCTCATTTCCCCAAAGGAATGAGCTCACTCTCATTTGTCTTAAAAAATGTTATCACTTTCTATCTCCCTGTTTCTCCTACTTAGAGATACGAATATTAAATATGAATATTAAAAACCCCCAAAATGAAAAACAAAACCAAGTATAATAAAAGTGACAATGAGCTCATTTTTTGCTTAAAAATCTCTTCCTTTTAATGTATCACGGTGGCCTCTGAATTTCTGGAGTCTTGAGCCTCCGTGTCAGGATGTCTGGGAAAGTGGCGGCCATTTATGACAAAATGTGGATGACGTGACTCCTGCAAACATGCAGCCACAAGTCAGGTTCCGACCGTGGCCACCAGCGTAACGAGAGCTTCCAACTCTCACGAGAAAACCAGGGACACAGAGTCTAATGTAATATTTCTTGATTCCAAAACGATGGCTCAAAATCTATCGGGGACGGGGGGTGCAAACAAAATACATCCAGGAACTAGATTCACTCCCTCTTGTCCACGGATATAACACATTAGCTTTCTGGCCACTCATGAACGTTGCCACAAAGAGGAGCTTGGTTAATTCCTTTTCATTAAATCTGCTTACCCGTCATCCTCAAATGTTATGGCTCCTATGGATCATATTCCACTCTCGAGGCTTTCTCGTGGAAATGTCTGACAGGTATCATAAGGGCATGAATATTGAGTTGGAAGATTATTTTACAAGAGGTTGCCAACACTAGGAAGGCCCTAATTAAGCCTTTAATAGAAGCAACACAAATTTTCAAATTAGCATTATGGGATCAATACACTGACCACCTTGAGGCTACCGGACCTTCGTATCACTGCCGCCAGATGACCTTGTGCTAACAGCAAGGTCATCTCTGACAGAGGCTTACCAGTCCAGAAGGTGGTTGGAGGCATTCGCCCCTCAGAGAAACAATTCTTCCTATGTTTCTCCTTAGTTAGTTTAGATGGATAATCCCAGTTAGGAGTGTGTGAAGAAACCAGTTACTTAGAGGTAATGAGCTTACGGATTTGCAGGATGCCCACATCTATTAGCATAGTGTTATGTACAGATGGTCTGCAATTGTAGGTTTTTCCAGTGTATAAACAAATCTGGAAAAGCAGACCATCGAAGACAATTAGATTTTGTGGCAGACAGCAGGTTCCTGATCAGTCGTTCTGGTTAGCTGGGGACCAAATGTATGTAATTGATGAGACTATAGGTTTTCTCAACAATAGGCAGCAAGGTGCAAAGGGATGGGGAGGGAACCTCCTTTGGAAGAGTAATGGATTGATGCTTTGTGGGGGCTTACTTTATCTGATACCTGGGTTATAGGTGAAAATGTCTGCAGGAGACCTAACATTTTACCTCTACTGACCCTTTGTCAAAGATATCTATGAACGTGCACACATAAACCACACACTTAAATGTTTATTTCCATCAGATAATATGTCAGAATTCTAATGCTCCTGTTCTTGTTCTTAATATTCCATAAGAGAGTGAGAAGGCAGTGTTACTAAACTTTCAGAAATGCCAACAAAACAAAACAAAACTGGACTAGAAAGAAAAAGCTGTTTGAATAGGCCAGCTTGCTTCCCATGCAGGATCCCAAACCATGTCTCCTTTGCATTCTGAAACTTTTCCTTAATATCCCAGAGAAAATGCCAGTGAGGGCTGTTTGCTGGTATCATGTACCTATCCTCCAATTCCGGTCCTCTGTCAGGATTTGCTGGACTGCTGATGAAACTGACATGCTCATATGTATTACTGATGGAAACTCAGATTGGTAACTTCTGAAGGTTCTCCATCTACTCGTTGCTTGTGATCATTCTCTCTCTGAAAATGACTCAGTGGCATGCCCCTTAAGAATATGAATAATGTTTTAAATATTCTTCTATCTTTCACAGAACCTACTTCCAAGGATGTTCAGTGAATACATTTTCTAGCTCAAATTGATGTGAGCACAGATTTGGAGACTGGCGTGCCATACAGACACACATACAATAAAACTTCAAGCTGCATCATGGAGCGAGGGTCAAAGGAAAAGGATATCCTTGCTTTAGATCCCAGGGTAGAGCACAGATACGATCCAAAAGACAGACATTTTTAGTGTAGTTGCTCCTAAATATATTCTGGGAGCCACTTCATAATGGTTGCATACAGTCTTATGTTGAATTTTACGTATTTGCTCAAAGTATGAGTTATGTAAGATAATCTTTTTTTTTTCTCCCTGCTATAACTAGGGATGGCTTGGGAAGGCAAGCCCATAGGACACAGTGGAGAGAAAGCCTACATGAGGGAGCCGGAGAGATAGAGCCAGCCAGGCAAATAGTGGAAGGACGTAACAGTTCCGAGTATGGTCGTTCCCTACGTAACATCTCAAACTTTCTGTGAAGTTGCCATCTTACAAAACAACAAATGTGATGACTTCTGTGAGAAAACAGAGAGAAAGCAGAGGAATTCATTTTACCTTGTACGGGACTAAACTGAGATAGCACCCACGGACACCTTGCCTAGAGTTAGATACATAGTCAACGGCAGGACCAGAATCGGAATCCGAGAGGCTTGCTGGCAACAGCTGTGCTCAGTCATCTATACCGTTTGCCAGATTTGGCCGGAGTGACCATATGCTATTTGCAAAATTACACTGAAATATAGAGGACTGGCACCATTGAAGATAATTTTGTTGACATATTTCAGGATTTCATGATCATTCCTAAGGAAGAGCTGCAAAAATTTTCTTGATAAAAGCCACACTGTTGGAATAAGTGCATGGTCTCCCAAAAGCCGATTTAAAGGACAGCTCTCATTTGAATGTGCACATCCTGGTTATATTATGATAATATGTCAGAATGTTCAGAATGTGGCCAGAGTTGTTTTGACATAAAAAAATTACTCAATGTTTGTCCACGTGTAACTCATGAAAAGTTATGGTAGCCCTTTCAATGTTATCTGATGTTTTCTTTGTTTCTTTTGGGCAATGAACAGAAATGAGTGGAGCATGCAGTCCATGAAATCAGGTGGGGATGATACAGCCTGAAGTCTTAAAATATTTAAGAAGGCCAAGTGTGTCTAAGTTCATTGGGGGACATGCAGAAAAACATCTGCTTTCCTGAGAAAAGGAACAGGTATTGCTGGTGTTTACCTGTGTGGGCACGAACGTGAGTCTAAAGACATGACAGCCATCTTGTGACCATGAGGAAAATGCAGGAAGTCACAGAGATATTGGTGATGGTCTTTATACTCCCAAGTCACTACACTGTGATTCAAGACATTATCTCATTTGATCCTCAGAATGCCAAGGTATGCAAAGAAAATATTTTCTTCCCATTTTACAGATTCTATGAGTTGCCTAATAGAACATACTTGGAAAATGGCAGAACTAGAAGCAATAGCCTTCAAATATTTTTTCTACCAGAAAACATGAGTCATTTTCTTAGGTCTTTTACTGACCACATAAAGTGCTGTTCTTTAACACTGCTCATGATTTGACCTGCCATTCTCGAATAAGTCTGACTGGGATTTACCCATTGCATAGAGGGACATTCCTCTACTCATGCTGGAGCAGACTGCCTTTTCTTTCTTTCTTTCTTTCTTTCTTTCTCTCTCTCTCTCTCTCTTTCTTTCTTTCTTTCTTTCTTTCTTAAGATTTATTAGAGAGAGACAGAGCCTGGACTCACATGTGAATGGGGGAAGAGGTAGGAGAGCCAGGGGAAGCAAACTCTTCCCTGAGTAGAGAGCCCAATGTTGGGCTCGATCCCACAACCCTGAGATCATGACCTGACCCAAAACCAAGATTCGGCACTCAACCAACTGAGCCACCAGGCTCCCCAGAGCATACTGTTATCTAAGGTTAGTTCAGGCCATTACTTGCTTTGCTACTTTCAGGTGAGATGTCACCTGTCCTCCCCTCTCTCCTTGATAAAATTTCCTTCAAGTTATGTATAACCATACTATCAGGTTTCCTCTTTTGTCTTCCTTTTCTTGCCAGACTGTATAGATTGGTTTTAAAGCCACCTACACTGCAGTTCCTTCAATTTAGCTCTACTTATCTGATTATGCATCACAAAAGGAAGCAGAAATCCAGCTTAATTGTGAAGTCACAGCAGCAGAACCAGGCAAATGATAGAAACCTAATGATCACAGATTGAATCGCACTCGCTGACGCTGGAGGAACCAACGGACATGCGCACCTCTGCAGAAGCCGGGGTTCTGATGATGGAACTTGATGTTCCGACACTGTAAGCGTCTTGTCAGATCACTGTTGTCCTTTAACTTCCCCTGTCTAGTTATGAAAGTCAGATGTGGTCTCATGTTATTTTTTTACTCATTTTGACAGGTAAATGGTCTCTGAGAAAGGAAACACCCTGATCCACTGTGTACTGAGAGTGTAACATTGTCACTAGTGAAGAATGAGCCCTGTTTACGTTAATGTAAAATACTTACAAGAATGATGATCAGAGGCAAAAGACAATACGGAACGGATGAAACATCAATAGGAGAAGGGGGAGCGAGAAGCAAAAGACAGAGAATTCGTCGGGAGGCACCTGCTACCATTTTCAGCCGTGATTTCCACAGTGCAACACATCTTACCTTTCGCTAATTCTATCTTTGCTTATTCCCATCTGCTAGGGGACAAAAAGGATTCCGGGTTTGAACCTTTAATGAAACACCACCTAGAAGGTGCTTCCAAAACTTGATATCCCAAGGAGAGATGATAAGCATAGTGTCATGTGCCATTTCATTTTAAGAGACTATTTTAGGATAGGAAGAACTCTCTAACAAGATTACAGAGTTGGCTTTCAGAGACTCAGAACTGTTTCTCTGTTCACGTTTCCTCCCATAATTTCTACTACATAAATCAGGCTTAAAGATGGTGGTTATTTACAGTTCCCCTTTCCTGTTCCTTGCTACCATGTAATATATACTCAAATGCTCAAGTGCTGAGAAAATGGCAATTTTAAAGGATTAAAGCATTAAAGACTCTAAACGTTCATATCATAAACTAGTGTTAGAAGCTGATATCTGAGTTACAAGTGGATAAAGATACACAGACACATACCACTTACACATACATATAAACACACCATTTGAGAACTCTAGTCTGCTCAGAATAAAACTGTTTCCATCAGCCACAGTGAAAGGCTAATCATGTAATGATCTACAAAGGAAATGCATGGACAGATATGGATTAGCTCAGCTTCCATATATTGGGTGGCTGAGAATGAATTAGCATAATCATAAATTTGTTCCAATTACAGAAGGCAATTATCAGAGACCGGCGTACAGCATTATCAAAATGAAATCACCTAAGTGCATCTACATTCCAGGTAGATGCCACGGAGTTAACAGCACTTTAAAAAAAAAGCTCTATACTCATCCATCTTTCATCTCTCTGATTACCAATACTCCATCCAAGTTCCCTTTTAGCTGACAGACACAAAGCCACTATGAAAGAAGAAAAAAACAATGCATTTGTAGGAAAAAAAAATCATGCTCAATATAATAACACAACTGTAAAGTCTAAGGTCTTGTATGGATCATTTCCCTAGATCAGTGGTTAAAAAAAATGCTTTGAAATTTTAGACAGTAATTCCCATCACCTCTTTTGTTCTCTCCAAAATATTGATGAAGAATAAAACTGTGACTAAACCTGCCATTACCTACTCCAAACATAAGTTCTCTGCAAAATCCTAATACTGTTTGGCCACGCTAACTCCACTGCTCTTCATACAGTTTTCAAGAGAAGGCTCTTCATACAGCCTTCCCATCACACACAGAACCCGTTGCCTTGTTAACCATTGCCAGTCTGAAAATGGTCAAGGAGAGTTAAACCTATTTTGTGAAAAGGGTAACAGATTTTGTCTCCAAATATTAGGGCTAAAAAGGCAATTCAACTTAACTAGTAAAGATTGGTCTTATACTAGAAATGTGCCCAGGACTTCAGAAAACAAACGTTAAAGAAATGCTCAGGAGATGGTAGATGATGGAGAAAGACAGAAACAGTTATTTCTACTGAAATGCCATACAGTGGGTTGTACTGTTACAAAGGATGGTGGGCTCAGCGGGGAGGGAGGAGGGGAAAGAGGAAGGGAAGGGAAGGGAGACTCACATTTTACTTGTACTGACTGCTATGCAGTAGATTCTAGTCTAGGCTCTTCCACATCTTAACCCACTTGGTGAGCTGGGCATCCTTATGTTTTTATACTTAAAAAGTAACTGAGAAGGGAAGAATTGAATTATTAAAACATACTCAAAATTCTAGTGACTTAAATCAAAAAACAAAAACCCCTTCTTTTCTCTTTTCATAGCCACCTCTCTTGAGGCAATACCTCTTTGGCAAATACTCATCCCTTATCATGACTTTTCAAAAGGTTTCCACCCCATCAATGGACTGGAACACCCCCTGCTTAGGCCACCAGTGATCTCCAGGTTGCTCCAGTCACTAAATGCATGTCTAACATTCTAGTATTTGAGCCTTCTCATCTGAACCTAGGGACTCACAGAAAAAAATGGGAGGGTTGGTGATAATTTTATATTAAAAAGCATACTCTAATCCCCAAACCAGACAAAGACCCCATCAAAAAGGAGAACTTCAGACCAATATTACTGATGAATACGGACACCAAGATTCTCAACAAGATCCTTGCTAACAGGATCCAACAATACATTAAAAAGATTATCCACCATGACCAGGTGGGTTTTATCCCAGGGATGCAAGGGTGGTTCAACACTCGCAAAACAATCAACGTGATAGAACAAATCAATAAGAGAAGAGAGAAAAACCACATGGTACTCTCAATTGATGCAGAAAAGGCATTCGACAAAATACAAAATCTGTTCCTGAACAAAACTCTTCAAAGTATAGGGACAGAGGGAACATTTCTCAACCTCATAAAATCTATCTACGAAAAACCCACAGCGAATATCATCCTCAATGGGGAAAAAGTGACAGCCTTTCCTCTGAGATCAGGAACAAGGCAAGGATGCCCACTCTCACCACTACTGTTCAACATAGTGTTAGAAGTCCTAGCAACAGCAATCAGGCAACAGAAAGAAATAAAAGGTATCCAGCTTGGCAAAGAGGAAGTCAAACTCTCGCTCATTGCAGACGACATGATACTCTATGTAGAAAACCCAAAAGACTCTACCCCCAAACTACTAGAACTCATACAACAATTCGGTAATGTGGCAGGATACAAAATCAATGCAAGAAATCAGTTGCATTCTTATACACTAACAACAAAAAATTAGAAAGGGAAATCACAGAATCGATTCCGTTTACTATAGCACCAAAAACTATAAGATACTTAGGAATAAACCTAACCAAAGTAGTCAAGGATCTGTACTCAAGGAACTATAGAACACTCATGAAAGAAATTGAAGAAGACACAAAAAGATGGAAGAGCATTCCATGCTCATGGATCGGAAAAATAAACATTGTCAAAATGTCTATACTGCCCAGAGCAATCTACACTTCCAATGCCATTCCAATCAAAATTCCACCAACATTCTTCAAAACGTTGGAACAAACAATCCTAAAATTTATATGGAACCAAAAAAGACCCCAAATCGCTAAGGAATTGCTGAAGAAGAAAAGCAAAGCTGGGGGCATCTCATTACCTGACTTCAGGCTTTATTACAAAGCCGTGATTACCAAGACAGCATGGTCATGGCACAAAAACAGAGAAATAGACCAATGGAACAGAGTGGAGAGCCCACATATGGACCCACAAATCTATGGTCAAATCATCTTTAACAAAGCAGGAAAAAATATCCAGTGGAAAAAAAACAGTCTCTTCAATAAATGGTGCTGGGAAAATTGGACAGCTACATATAGAAGAATGAAACTAGACCATTCTCTTACACCACACACAAAGGCAAACTCGAAATGGATGAAAGACCTCAACGTGAGGCAGGAATCCATCAAAATCCTGGAAGAGAACATAGGCAGTAACCTCTTTGACATCAGCCACAGCAATTTCTTTCAAGACACGTCTCCAAAGGCAAAGGAGACAAAAGCGAAAATGAACTTCTGGGACTTCATCAAAATAAAAGGCTTCTGTACAGCAAAGGAAACAGTCAACAAAACAAAGAGACAACCCACAGAATGGGAGAAGATATTTGCATATGACACCACAGACAAAGGGCTGGTATCCAAGATCTATAAAGAACTACTCAAACTCAACACCCAAAAAGA
Organism: Spilogale gracilis; assembly: GCA_004023965.1. Lineage (NCBI taxonomy): Eukaryota > Metazoa > Chordata > Mammalia > Carnivora > Mephitidae > Spilogale > Spilogale gracilis. Next base: position 54,978 of record PITA01013904.1, read on the forward strand.
AGATGAACACATCAAAAAATGGGCAAGAGACATGAAGAGGCACTTCTCCATAGAAGATATACAAACGGCTAACAGACACATAAAAAAATGTTCAGTGTCACTAGCTATCAGGGAAATTTAAATCAAAACCACACTGAGATACCACCTTACACCAGTCAGAATGGCCAAAATTAACAAGACAGAAAACAACAAGTGTTGGAGAGGCTGCGGAGAAAGGGGAACCCTCTTACACTGTTGGTGGGAATGTAAACTGGTGCAGCCGCTTTGGAAAACAGCGTGGAGATTCCTTAAAAAATTGAAAACAGAGCTACCCTATGACCCTGCAATTGCACTACTGGGCATTTATCCCAAAGATACAGATGTAGTGAAAAGAAGGGCCATATGTACACCAATGCTCATCGCAGCAATGGCCACAATCGCCAAACTGTGGAAAGAGCCAAGATGCCCCTCAACAGATGAATGGATAAAGAAGATGTGGTACATATATACAATGGAATACTATGCCTCCGTCAGAAAGGATGAATATCCAAATTTTGTAGCAACATGGACTGGACTGGAAGAGATTATGCTGAGTGAAATAAGCCAAGAAGAGAAAGCCAAGTATTGCATGGTTTCACTTACTTGCGGTGCATGAGGGGTAACCTGGAGGACAGTGGGAGAAGGAAAGTAAAGGGGAACTAGGGTAATCCAGGGA
>PITA01013905.1:0-55700 GCA_004023965.1 Spilogale gracilis
GAGAGAGGGAACACAAGCAGGGGGAGTGAGAGAGGGAGAAGCAGGCTTCCCGCCGAGCAGGGAGCCCGATGTGGGACTCGATCCCGGGTCTCCGGGATCATGACCTGAGCTGAAGGCAGTCGCTTAACCAACTGAGCCACCCAGGCGCCCCTGAGAGCGATTTCTTAATACCACTTTCTGTACAACTAGCACCGTGCCTTGCGCGCGCCAGGCTCTCACAAGCACCGCCTGGTTTTGGTTATCGCTGTTCTGGATTAAGTGAAGGGGGAAAATCCCAACACCCCATTTAATGTAGCATCCTTCTACCTCTTCTGGCCGAAAAAGGAAACTACGCCATCCCCTTGCGAAATAAAGAAGCAGCCACGTTTTTATTTTCCCGTATTGCCTACAGAGCGTTGCGCTCCTGAGAAACGCCCCCGGCAGAAAATACTCACACGTCACTATGCACGGTGCCGGGGGGCGCGCTGCCGTGGAGGTACCCGGGTTTTCGCGCGTGGATTTGCGCTAGAAAAGCCTTTTCCGAGGTTGGCGATGGAACCAGATCCTCAAACTGAGTCCGCGTGAATTCAGAATCCACGTTACTCTCTGTTTCACTCCCCACCTCTATTAGGTACGATGGAAGAAATGAAGAATGACTTAGATTTTTTTTTTTTTTTTTTTTTTATGATTGGCAAATAGGGGCTGGGCTCAACGTAAGTCAACCTGTGCTGTGGAAGGCATCGACCAGTTATGGTACATAAGTCACGTGAGTTTATTATTTTTTTTTCCAAAATGACATCTGATACTGACATGAATTTCTAGAAAATCATTTGGTATACAGTATTGTCTTTTCAAATCTCAATAATCATATTGAGGAGTTTTTATACCTTGACTGAATTAATTTCTTACTAGTTCTGTTTTGCCCCTTCTACAAAAGTCTTCGTGAGAACTGCTCTTACTTTTGCTTAAAATTACTTTAATATGGGAAATACAAACCTAAAATAATATTTTCACTTAATATCTCAGAGTATTATGAGTATAAACTGATAGTATTTGATGCTTCCATGAGAAGAATAACATTCTAGTCACCACGTGCTGGGGCGGTGAGTACACAGCATCAGGCATGATGCCTTAACCACTGCCATGTTTATCCTTCTTGGTAATCTTTCTTTACACTAGCAGCAATAATTTTCATTACTTTAGTTCTTATTATTAGGCTTTAAGAAACTTAAATCCAGAATTTTTTTTAATATCGAAGCTTTTTTTTTTAAATTTTATTATTATTTGACAGAGAGACAGAGTGAGAGAGGGAACACAAGCAGGGGGAGTGGGAGAGGGAGAAGCAGGCTTCCTGTCCAGCAGGGAGCCTGATGTGGGGCTGGATCCCAGGATCCAGAGATCATGACCTGAGCCAAAGGCAGACACTTAATGCTTAATGACTGAGCCACCCAGGCGTCCCAAAGTTTTATTTCTTAAAATTGTTTAATCTCAGACTTTGTGACTGTGAGACAACTATCTTGCTGGGGGGCTTAAGGAACAAATGAGATGTATTAGTACCTCGTAAGATATTTATTGGCAGATTCATGCTGTTAAAGTTTTAAAAACTGCATAGTATTATTAGAATAAAGAGTCCTTCTCAATGTCATGTTCTTTATTTTCTGGACAGATCTTTTTTGGGACACATTGCACAGGTAAATTTCAATTTAGATTCATTCAAATAGCCATGCATTTCCAGTGGACAGAGTTTAAATGAACAAATCAAACATCTGACTTTAAAAAATAACTTTAGTATCACGTCACTTTGGATCATGATATTATAAGTTACAAATACTAGGTAATACAAAAACTAGAATTACAAGTCAATTTAGGTATATTTCTTTATTCTGCTCTGCACCTTTCAAACTTTCTGCATTGACCATGTATTAATATCCTTCCAGTCAGTAAAATGTAAATAGTATTTAAAAATCTGAATATACCAACAAAGTATTACATAGATCTTTAAAACATCTTTTTCTACTTGACAATGAGGATATCTCTAACAGAGGACCGTAGCACTTATTGGTCTCTCTGCAACGAGCAGACAAAAGAGAGGGGACTAGGGACTCACCGGAATTCAGCTCTTTCACAAGAGAGGACATGGTGTTAGTGATGGAGTCTGCTGCTACTAGTAAGTCATTCCTTAAATTTCTTCTTGAACCTCAAGTGAAGAAGAAATGATAATTAAAAAAAAACCACAGCTTTTCCTCCTCCCCCCAAATTTTTATGCAGTTTATCATTTACATTGATAATCCTGAAGCAAGAGAAGTTCCAAGACTTCTCCTTTTCAGAAGTGCTTTGGTTCATTTTCTGAAACAATACATTGTACTTAGGGCAGTGGTCACTGTTGAGGGAGGGGTTCATTTAACTTATTGTACAAATCGGAACAAGTTTGCGAGTGAAAGGGGGTGGCGATGCTAATAAGACTAGGTGACCTGGCATAAACTGGGTTGGTCCCAGGTCAACTAGGATCTATGGCCACCTCTTTTTAGGAAAACTCACACAGATGTAAAGTCTGGTTTTGCCTGGAGAGCTAGCTGCGTTTTGCCAGCTGCTGCTACCTTTTCAGCCATGACCTGGCGATGAGCACATGGGATTCTGATCTCCATCACCACAGCCTCTGTCTCTCATCAGGGCTCCCAGAGTTCCTCCTACCATTATAGCTATCACTGGGAAGTGGGAACCCTATGCACTGAATGCCCTAGAGCGTGAGATGGGGTGGGGACTCTTGCACCTGCTGCAAGACCTCGGCAGAAGGTGTACATTCTGTACTCTGAATTGCAACTTAGAGTATGGTTCTCTCTGGTGGACAAAGATTACGATGAGGTTTCAGACACACAAAGGGTTAAATGAGTGTCTGTGGGCTGGCTTGGGTGAGGTAGAGATGGAATAGCGGGCTCCATAACATCTTGGGACTCAAGATTCCAAACACCTGTCTTGCAGATGAACTCGTGAAGCATGAGCTCTTTACAAGTAAGTGGCTGTCTCTAAGCCATGGCAGTTCATCCTGTAATTTCTCAGAAAGTAAACCTCAATAAGTAAAATAATAAATACATGTAAATTAAAAAATCAAAAAGTCAGATGAAACAATGATAACTGAAAGCTCAATTTGATTAAAAATGCTGTAAATTTCTTTGCGATTCAAAGAAAGGACATTTTTTCTTCTAAAAATTAAAGAAAAAGGCTTCTTATGGATCGTTCCCTCTCCCTCAGAGCAGAGAGTGCATCATTCTCTTCCTTTAAAATGTGAGATTTTTTTTTTTAAATGTGAGATTTTATCCCCATACACAATGCATGAGAATCTCTCTTTCCTCATACTCTTGGTCATGTTAATTTTTTTTTTAAGATGTTATTTATTTGACAGAGAGAAACACAGCCAGAGAGGGAACACAAGCAGGGGGAGTGAGAGAGGGAGAAGCAGGCTTCCCCCGGAGCAGGGAGTCCAATGTGGGACTGGAGCCCGATGTGGGACTCGATCCCGGGTTTCCGGGATCATGACCTGAGCGGAAGGCAGTCGCTTAACCAACTGAGCCACCCAGGCGCCCCTCATGTTAATTTTTTTTAATCTGCTAGGCGAGAGGTGATATTTGTATTTCTACAACAGTCTGTGAGATTGGACATCCTTTTATATCTTTATTGATGATTTATAGTGCTTCGTCTGTGCATATCCTTAACCTGTTTCTGTTTTGGAACTGCCTTTTTCTTACTGATCTCCATATGCTTCGTGTGGACCTGAAATTGTGAGACTGGATTGCCACATACTCTGGAAATGTCCGCCTCAGTCTATTTTTTGTTTTTTGACTTCATTCATTTATTCATTTATTTTTGCCTTAAAGCTAAGTATATCGAGTATATCTCCCTTTTCCTTAAATCTCTGTGTGTGGACCTGGAAGGATGTTCCTGACATATTGCTAACTTAGAGAAAATGTAAACTGCAGAACAAAATGCAGTGCATGGTCTTGTTTATGTGAAAAAGAAGAGTAGGTGTTTGTAAAAACACATGTAAACATATACAACGATATATAAATGAAACGTTGAGAAGGACCAAATTGTTTAATAGTTTGGGAATGAGGGTGAACGGGTCCCATAGGAAGACTTTTTTTTCTCCCGAACTTTCTGTAGACTTAAAAAGCAATGGCAGGAAAAACTTTCACAAGGGTTAAATAAAATATTTCCAAATAAACAAAATCACTTGCCTTGAGGACCCTGCCCCTACTCCAGGTATGTGAATGGGAAAGGCAGCAGGTGGGAGAATATGGTTCTATTTACCACTCTTTGGGCTCCTCCACTAACTATGGAGGCTGAACCCCAGAGCCCCACCTTACAGAGGCAGCTGTCCAATGATGAAGCACCTGGCTTGATCACCCCTGGGCTACATCCCACTGCAGCTGGGACAGTTTAACCTCAATCTTGAGTTTGCCTTAATACCAAGAGAAGAAGGCAGGAAATAAGATCTTTCAGAATATTAAAATTGATCCCATTTATAAAGTTTCCTGGAATACTGGTGAAAGGATTTCCCCTCTCTTAATGAGCACAGACTCAAAAAATGGAGCCGGGCTAGAGAAGCCCAAGGAGGTAGGATGATGAGGTGAGAAACAGACCAGCCTAAGGAGTTTGGAAACCAGTGTGAGCAAGGACTGGGGTGGGGGCCACCTGGCGGCTCTGAAGAACTGCAACCGCCCAGCACCCCGCGCGGTCCTGTTTGCCACCCCGGAAAGCAGAACACAGCGACAACCAGTGCGCCCACTTACTTTGCGCAAACGCCTCCTGAACGTCTCCCCCGACCCCGGTGAGGGAGTCCTGAGGGGTGTGCGACGGGCTGGAGCAGGCAGACGCGGAGCGCACGGGCACCGGGATGGGCCTGCTGATGGTGTGGCTGGGGGAGGAGCGAGGAGAACCTGCCCCCTGCGTCTGCAGAGACAATGCAAGTCGTTAACGTGCTTTCCCCAAAGCCTCAGCCAAGGTTAAAAACAATAACCGCGAGGATTCCCAAGCAGGAGGCTGTCCTGGGTAATGGAGATGATAATCCTAAACTTGAGTTGCAGGTGCATAAATTCAGAACCTTATTGTCTATAATCTGGAGCTTTGGTTACATATTGCAAGTTAAGAATATATGTAGAGCACTGTCACAGGACAGGGATGTGTGCCCACTTAAGGAGGCTGCTGTTAAGCAGTGATTATTACAAGGTGTGTCTGTTTCCTCTTCTAGGGAAGTTCTGTGTAGAATAAAAAGAAATTTCAGGACAAAGTTTGAAATATAAAGTAGGAGACTACTGGCAATGGATGAGGTTTATAGAATTCCTAAATTTTTGACCTCTCTGTCTTGGCATGATCTTTAGAGGATAATCTATAGGTCAGATCATGCCGTGGAATATTGTGCATACTGAGTCTCAAATTAAGAATCAAATGAGGTATAAATTGTTTAATCCCTATTTTGGGGTGAAAGTTCACATTATCACATTGCTCTGTGACTCAGATTCAAATGGGGAAGAGAAAAAAAGAATTCTCAGTTTCTAATTTTCTGCTACTATAGGGATTTTTGGCTACATTTCCTGTAGGGAATGTCCTTCTCTCCATCTATGAAAAAGCAGTTATTTTAGCAGTAAGAACAGTTAAAGAGTGAGTAAAGAAAAAAGTAGAAAACAACTAAAAGCCATTTCTCTCTGTACTAGAGTCCTAGGTAAGAAACCGTTCACACCTTGAATTTCACAGCTTTGTTTCTAAATCTTGGGAAGATTTCCTGTGTTATGATAATTAGTTTAGGAAGGAAGCCAGTCATGAGTAAGAAAATGAAATGTGACCTTCAGGTGCATATTCAAAGACTGGGTGTTCACATAAACTCCTCTCAGGTCTGTTGGGTCTGGCCAGGGAGAGGGAGGTCTCCCCCATAGCAAGACCCAGAGATTTAGCATCAACCCACTCAAACCCAGGGACATGCCCCATGGGAGAGGGAGGTCTCCCCCATAGCAAGACCCAGAGATTTAGCATCAACCCACTCAAACCCAGGGACATGCCCCGTGAGAGCAGTGCTCTGGAGTACTCGATTTAGACCTTGCTGTGGGGTCTACTTGCAGTTAAAACACACAACATCAATCCTGTACAATGCCATGCTGTTAGCTTTCCGGGGCTCAGCATCACACATAAAAGTCAAATCTATAAGTTGAGGAAAATCTAGAATCAAAAATGAGGCAAAAGAGAACAGAGCAAAGAACTCATGTGACGACCAGTGGGCTGGGGATGCCACTCTTTCATTCAACAGTACCTGGAATGGTCTGTCCGGGCCCAAGGAAGAGAAGTTTGCCTGCTGGCGGGAAGCTTGGTAGCCTATGGCCCCAGCCTGCTCGAGGACGCGTCTGATTTTCCCCAGCCGACTCTGCCAGCTCAGCCTCATTAACCACGAAACCTCTGCTTCTGAGCTACCATGGTATCCTCCTTTTCCCCACACCGACAAGAAATGGCTTCATTTTTGTGTCGTGCTTTGCCAGGTAGAAGGGTTTTCATGTGCCTCCCCACTGATTTCTCTCCAGGATCAACTGAAATAGGTATCATTACTCTGAGTGTGCAGGTGTGGATCGCAATGCTCAGAGAAGCGAGAAGGATTGCTGGGGAGATGGAGCGGGAGAGCCTGGGCTTGGGTGTGAGCTGCCTACCATGCTCCGGCTTCCCTGGCCTGCAGGGACCTGGCTGGCTCTGGGCTGCCGAGGCTCCCTCAAAAAAGTTCCGCTGCCCTGACGGCTGCCTCCCCCGGGGAACCCCTCCTGTGTGTCAGTCTCCAGGCAGGGTCCTCGCCCGGCTCCTTGTCCTTGCTTACCTGTCCTTTTCTCCTAGGATCAGTCACAGAGCAGGGAGGAGGAGGGACTGGGATGGGAAGTTGGACAGAGGGGTTGAAGGAAGGGGGCTCCTCTTGGTTACACAGCTGGGTTACCCGCCACCCCCACCCCCCCCCTGCCCCGGGGAGCCAGACCATCTTCTGGGGCAGGAGGTTCATAACAACAACAACAACAACAACAACAACAACAACACAACAGCACTTTTGCATGTAGCTTAGTGGCCAGAGCAGTTCTACATACACTGTTTGGCTTTGTTCTCCTCATTAGTGGTGCTAGGAATGATAGTTGCTTATAGCTGAGGAGCAATTTGCAGTCTACAAAGCAATTTAACCCCAAATAGTTCACTTAATCCTCCTAGCAACCATATGAAGTATTATAATCCCATTTTTCAGGTTAGCCAACTGAGGCTCCGAGGTGGTACATGGGTTACCCAAAGCCTCCGAGCTAGAGAATGGCAGAAACAAAGTGGATCCCTGACTTTTCTACAAGTCGGGGCTTTCCCACAGCCCCACAGCCCCACAGCCGCTTCTGAGAACTGCAGGCATTAGGACCACCCATCAGAGGCTTCACTAACGAGAAAGGTTTAGGAGCCTGAAGGCTGAGAAGGTGCAGGGTCCGGAGCCACCAGTGAGTGGTGTTGGAGTAGCAGCCTAGGGCTTCTGGCTGGGCTGGACGACGCCTCGCAGCTGCCGGATCGCGGGGCGCAGTGCCAGTGGCCCAGCGGTGGAACCAGGAGCCTGTGGGCTCGTTATCAATCACTACAGAAATGCAGGTGCAAATCTCTTATCTGCAAATCCGAAATCCAAAAAGCAACATACGTTGTTCATTAGGGATGTGCAGCTATGTATATGCTATCTGGACTGCACGGCCTTTCTAAAGCCCGGGAGGTTCTGAATCCTGGGCCGTATCTGGAGCCGGTGACTTCAGATGTGGGGCTGTGGTGTGCCTTTCGGTATTTTAATGGATATCTTGGTGCTGTTGGCTCCCTTCGTTGGGCTCTTCAGCACCTGTTGCCCGTGGGGCTGCTTCCTCCCCTTTGGGCACTAACCTGGTCCTTCTAACCTTCCTTTCTGTAAGTCTCTTACCTTCCCTTTTCTCATGCCCTGAGCTCTCCTGGTAACTGTGTTTGAGGCATTCCCAGTCCTAATGCTCCCTGCTTCATACTGCTTGGTCTCCAAAACCAGCTGTCCCCACTTCTTTTTGCCTGCTTCCTTCCTTCAAAGCCCCTATTAGTGGTTCTGTGTTAAGAGAAAAATAATTGACTATAGTTATGTGTTAAGGGAAAAACAATGGACTGAATCTAAATTACACCAATGTGTGAAATGACAGATAGCTACCATTTCCTAAATGAATCTCTAATTGGTGTAATTTCAAGCAGTCTGATTCTTTGAGGAATTTAAGTGGAGATTCTGTGTTGGAGACAAGATTCAGCGGCATCTTCCCTGGAACTCCCAGCACCCACAGCATGTTCACACTCTGGGGAGGGGAGGGCCCTGGCTCCTTGGGTGAGCCTGTCTCTTTGTCTGGACACTGTCCAGTCTAATGCACTTCCTGGGACCTACAGGAATGCCATCTGTGGCCTTCCTTCCGGCTCTTTCTTTAGGGTCACCAGGAAAGGGCAGTTGCCTCTTGGCATTGGGGTAGATCAGTGGAGTTATCACTGGGTTTCATTTTCAGGTGCTGACCCCTGCAGCTGGGGGCCTCTGGCCTGGTCGTGAAGTCTGATTGTCTGCTAACAACTTCAGAAGGGCTACAGGGAGTAGTCTCTGAAGATCCCTTCCTAGAAACTACTTGATGATTAATGGAGAGACGACTTAAGGGACAATGGTCCATGCAGATCAATATATAGATCTAAAATTCCTGAGAGGACAGTTGATTTATGGGAGAAGGAAAACATACATCATACTTGGCAAATTTAAAATAGCTTGCTTCCTAGCGAATAAATGAAAAATTCATTTCTGCACTCCATCCTCTGAGTCCACTCAACTTGCTGTTGTATCAATTTTTAAGAGGTCTGACAAAATCCGTACATTTTTCTGATTCACGTCCAGGAAGTATTTTGGTTTCCTCTCAGCGCCAGAAAGGAGGGAGGCTTCAGGGAAAGGACCAAACATGTAATCGCCGAAACAGCAGTGCCTAGAGATGTGGCTGAGCAGATGACCCTCCCCGTGACCCAAAAGTCCACCTCTCAGGTTTGGCTGGGAACACAGCCCGGTCGGCCTGGTTTTCCTTAGCAGCCCGAGGAGGTGCAGCAGAGCAGCTTTCTGCTGTGCTCAACCTTCTTGTCATTCTTTCTTCCAGCACGCATTCACTGACTATCCCCGTAGGGACTGCTGTGTCCGCAGGGCTGTGGGGACACAGCTGAGGTGACTAATTCTGACAGGTCAGCCAAGAGGCATCACTTGACTTGGGTCTTAATAGTGGAGATTTTGGGGCAGAAGAGAGGATGTATTGCAAAGACAGAAGAACATTCCAAGTTTTAGAGTGTCATGAGCCAGGGAAGGGAAGTGAGGAGGCCGTCCTGGTGGATGTGCCTGCTCGTTGTGGGGAAGGGAGGTGACTCAGGCTAGGGAGGGGTGGCGACAGGTTTGGGGGTCTCTAATATTACAAAAGGGGCTAGATTTAATCTGAACTAGAAGGTCATCTCCTCAGGTTTTTAAGTAGAGAAATAATTTTTACTTTCCTAGAATTAACAGACTAATCCCTAATTTTAAAAAAGGTTGTAAGAGAGAGCGAGAGAGTCTTGAGAGGATATGTTTTGAACACTAGATGTTAGTCCTAATATTGCTGTTGATTATGAGATGAATTCCACACCCCACCCCCGTTCCTTCTCCCGCTGGTGATTGTGACACCCCCTCCACAGGATACCCACCAGAGAGGGCGGGCAAGGGAAAGAAAGGAAGGCGAACGGATGTTGGTAGAACTCAGAATTTCTGGCCTGTTCATGTTCCACAGTGTGTTTCGGAGAAGTAGGAACCTGAGCGACCAGGATTTCCTGAGTTCACAGGGCCTCCAGTTGTAAAGAGAAAAGAGAATGGAGGCAGGAGATAGGATTTGCAGTGTTTCACTTTCCTCCTCTGACTGTGACACTTAGTTAACTGGAAGGAGGGGAAGGGAATGTATGTTTGTGTACATGGATGTGGGTAATATATGGTCCACTTAGAAAAGCCTGCATATTGTTGGACTCATGTGTACACATCTATATGCAATTTTATACTAGTATCTGACATGCATATAGTATTTTACAAAGTGCTTTCATACCCATTATCTTTGAAATCTACACAACAACCCTGTGAGACATGTTATTATCAGTGTGTTCAAAATGAATTCCCAGGAAGTTAATTGATTTACTCACGATCTTACAGGTGTGATAGAAGAATGGGGACCCCTGCAATCAGGTCTAACACCAGCGATCTCTCTACAGAAATTTTTATTGAGACCCTACCTTCTGAACTCAAAGTCAGGTTATGATTGGGATGTGACATTTGGCACTGGAAGCCTACCAGAAACTCTGAAACACAAGGTCACTGCAATTACATCCCAGCTGCCTTCATTATTCAACTTTTTATGAGTGTTCCTTTTATGGTTCCTTCAGTAAATCTTAAAGATACACAAAGAAGAAAGAGGGTAGGATAATTTTGATGCAAGTTTTGTAAAAAAAAATTTATTGCTTATGATACCATAATCATGTTATATTACAGGCACTATTTTTTCTTTTTAATTCATGTTCTCTCCTCAAGGGGAATAAATTCATGCATTACCTCTAACAAGAAACAGTATAAGTAGGAATTATATATACCAGTATAATAAAATACATTGAACCACACAGACTTATGATAAAGCAAGTAGAGGTTATTAAACCAAGCACAATTTGTTGTGTGCAGTGTCTGAAATCTGATTTTACAAAGAGAACGTCCCCAAAGGAGTAAGGCTCATAAATAAAAACAGAATTTAGAAGCGGACGCCAGACTAAAACCTCTAAATTCTCTCCTTAGATCATGTTATACCAAAGGAAGTCTATAGATTTGGATGGCATAAGTGCATTTCCTTATAGAACGGCCCGCTCTGGATCGGGCCAGACGGGGTTCTCTCTGTAATTTCAGCTGAAGGTCACTGTAATAATCAGCCACTTGACATCTGGAGCTGCCTTTATCCATTTTATTCCTTAGCGCTCCTTCCCTAAAGCTCCGAGGGAGGATTTCCTTTTTATAATTTCATGCCAACAGAAATTTTGGTCCCCTGAGAACTGGATTTTCGGTTCTGATAAAACCACCAATTATGTTTTCCTTTTTTTTTTTTTTTTTGCCTCTGAGGCACATGACTGTCCCTTCCGATAAGCATATTGGCATTTCCTTTTCTTTCGTTTCTGATTTTTCTGGATTTATTTTATGAAGTCACTGTTGATGACTTTTACTGTAAGCTACCTCGGGTCCTTTTCAAGAAGAGGCTTGAGTAGACAAGCAAATCAAATGAGTAAAGACGAGTAAACGGGTCTCCCCGCCTAGACAGCGCATTGCTGCTGCCTGGATGTTGCCAGCGAGGGCCCTTTAGAACCTCTGCAGCAGGACCCAGCCCAGGGCTGCCCCTCCGAGACTGCAGAGCCTTGGAGGACTCCGTGGGAGGAGCCGGGAGGTGAGGGCGGTACACTGCTCTGTGGGCACAGCCGTGCTTTGGCTCTTGGCAGCTATGTGTTCGTGAACGCATTGGTCCACAGAGGCTTTCTAGAACGGGTAGCCTGGGAAGAGGTGGGAAAAGGGTCTCTGAGGATCCTGGCTCAAGGGAGGCCGACTGACTAGAGGATGATTGCCCTCCCTCTGCGCTTGGTGGAAGAGGGTTATAGTTGAGCCTTTTTCCCCCCTTTTTCTGTGCACGTGCTAAGTCAGAGACAGGAAAGAAAAGAGGCTGTTGCGAAGAAAAGCAGCACAGCAAGGCATTTTTGTCTAGCATGATCTAAGTGTGTTGGAAGTATCATAGCAATAACCCATTTGTGGCTTTACGGGCAAAGAGACAGGCTCTACATGTTCGTCCTTCACCCAGGGCGACTCTTTCTCTGCCAGATTTGACTTTAATCAAGTAATTTTTTTCACAAAATACAAAATATTGTATACATTGTCTTTATTGTCTGACATTACAGATCAGTTTTACACTTTCCTTTTTTTACAGACCGTGGGAATGAAGGGTAAAAATGTGTCCAGCGTTTTGCAAACATTCTTTGTTACACACAAACACACACAGTGAATAATAGGAAAGAGAATACAGAAGAATAAAAGGTACGTTGAAATCAGACAGGCTGTGGTTCTAATCAATCCCAGGAAATAATATGAGACTTCCTGCTAACACTAGCAAGAGGGGTACACTGTCAGACAGTTGGTGCATGCGCTTGGCACAGAAGCTGCTGCACTGTCAGACAGTTGGTGCATGCGCTTGGCACAGAAGCTGCTGTTATTTTGCTTCTAGTTCGTTATTGTTATTTTTTGAGTGTGCTACTCCCTCTGCTGGCTCTGGACCTGACCACAGGGTCAGACGCAGGGTTCCGCTTAGACTATGGTTGAGAGTCACAGTGCTCCTGCTTCCAGAGAAGACGTACATAAGGGCCGTGTGAACTCCCAGAGCCCAAAGGTTCTTGGTGATAAGAGAAATGCTGAAATGTACCTATTCTTTTGAGATTGTTATGAACCAATGGTAGGGATTCTGTTTGCAAGAACTAAACAATGGGAAGCGAACGCTTTGCTGAAGTACGGTGTTTCTCTTAGGTTGAACACATTTCGGTGACGGGGAGGACGGGGCTTAATAATTATGCAATGAAGAGAGAGGCTGAGTTTTATACAAAGAGGTCCCACGCCTTTCCCTTAAAAGGGATACTGAACTAAATGGTCAACAGCAGGACAGGATGTTAGAGGACAGCTTGAGTGCTGTGGGCTTTTCCTGGTATAACTTCAGGGGTGGCGGTCGGCATCTCTCTACTATGAGAAAGATCTGATCAACAACCCAGAAAGGCATGAGAATGGTTTGAAATGTAGACTGCTGGAGATCTGGAAAGGTGCCAACAATTTTTTTCCCTCTTCTAAAAGATGTAATATTCTTGTTTTGATGCCGATAGTAGTAATAGTTATAAAAAACACTAAATTTTATAATCTGTCCATTCAAGCACTACATTGAAAAGGAAGCAAATTAGTATGATTTTTTTTTTTCTCTTTCCAAACTGAAGCATGAACATACATTAGAGGCAAAAGCAATGAGAAGAACCGCAGGATGGCAGGCCCCTCCACAGTTAGTTAAGACCTGCAGTAGGGAACATAACTTACTCCCTGCTTCAGTTCTTCTTCCTACAGAAAGATTGAATCGATAATAGTTAGATTACCCAGGGTTCCAGCAAGAGCATGTACACAGTGTGAGAGAAGACAAAGTGGGGGAAACATCAACATGGCTTTGATGGCCACTTCTCCGACCTTGGTGACTTTTAGTTCCACGCCTCTTTAGGTATTTGAGACAGAACATCTCTTTCCTCCCCATGTCCATCTATCTTTCAACACAGTCTGTCCCTCTCTCCTGGTATTTATACATCCTGGTCTGATAGACTGTGCTCGGGTAGGCTAGGTGGATGCCAAGATGGCTGGTGCTAAATGGGCCCCTATCCTATCATATATCCCAGAAGCTACAGGACTATAAGGGGGGTGCTTTCAAGGTTTCCTGTCATTCAGTGAAGGGAAAGATGAGACTGACCCTCTCCATTTGGTATATTTGGAAAGGAAAGCAGAAAGAGCTTTTCTGGATCATCTAGTGAGATAAAAGGGCAGAAAGAGTAATAGTTATTAGTTACCTAGTCCTGTCTTCATATGTACAGTACGACAAAAACTGAGTTCTACGTTTTATGTGTCTAATATGCCGAAAAGGAGATTTTGTTTAGAGAACATGAAGCATTCCCAACACTGATGGCAGGAAAAGTTGACTAAGGAATTAAAAAAAAGAGCAGAGAAGAAAAAAAGAAGTGTCCCACTTCTCTCTGTGCCAAGACACAGGTTTCAGCAAGTATTTGCTAAATAAATAAAAGGAAGAAAGGAAGAAGGAAGAGAGAAAGAAAAGAGAAAAAGGAAAAGGGAAAAAGAAAAAGAGGAAGGGAGAAACAATAAATAGTGGTGTGTCGGGCATGCGGGGAGATCCAAGGACCAAAAGTATGGGCGTCTATCTCACAGGTGCGCTGCCCCAGGGGCCTAGCCTTCCTCAGAGTTTAGGAATTTCAGTTCCTGCTTTGGTAAGCCCCAGTTCCAGTCCACAGTGGTTTCTGCTTGTCTACATCAGGCAGGATGACCGCATAGCTTGGACCCCTCTGCGGAGCTGACTGTGACCAAGGGGCCATGATTAGTCTTGTTGTGACTTGGACTGCGATTTAGTATGTACTGAAGAAGGGAATAGGGATTTATGAAAGGAAGAGTGCTACTTCCCAGAGAGAATACATCACTACACTCTGCAGAGGACCTCCCTAGGTTATCTTATTAAACCCTCTACCTGCAGAGAGCAAATTCCTATTTATAGTTTGCATTTGAGACTCACAGAAGTTATGTGGACTTGCTGCTAAAGCCACACAGATGAGATCGAATATTT
The DNA here is from genome assembly GCA_004023965.1 of Spilogale gracilis. NCBI lineage: Eukaryota > Metazoa > Chordata > Mammalia > Carnivora > Mephitidae > Spilogale > Spilogale gracilis. The sequence goes on from PITA01013905.1 coordinate 14,448, forward strand.
CACTGAAATGAACAATTACTTGTCTTAATAAAACTGTAGTCATTCAAAAATTTTCATGGCTATATCTTCATTTTCTGATTTAGACATTAGCTTCTGTTCACTTTATTCAGAATTATTGGGCTATTAAATGTAAAATATTCCTAAATAAATCCCATTTTATTATTTTCAAGGACGTAGGAACTGGAAATAAGCCAAGAAATTGTTCTTTGAAGGTCCTCAGTGGTGTGGTTCCAGGAAATGGGTGAGAATGAGTCTTGTAATTGACTACTATAAATTGATGTATCTAAGAAAATATCCTATATCTGAGACTGAAGCCATATTTTGGGGTTAATCACATATAGTCATTGGAAAAGCCATTGCACATTATGTGTGAAAGATTTTTTTACAAATGCCATAGTCAGAGGTCTAGGAAACATTTATTTGAATGTCTTACCTTTAGTAGCTTCATGAGACCTTCTAACTGGACCATTAGCTCTCTCCGGCTCTCCTGGAGAGCAGACATTCTCTGTTCCAGCTCATCCTTGCGCTGTCTAAGAAAGAAGCAGCTGTCATCAGAACAACATTCAACCCACCGAGCTGGTCACATTTCTCAGTCTTGTGGCAATAGTGGGCCACCAGGAAAAGGGCATCTCTGGATCTCTGACATGGTTTCCAGGCAGGGAAATGTTGTCAAATGAATGAACATAAGGTGTACATTTGTTTGTTCGAAGTCATACTAAAATAGAATTAGAATCCTGTTGGATATTGTACCCTCCTTCTACCTTGAATCAACCATTTAATGAAATCTTTTCTGAATGCTAACTATGTCCTGGGCCCTGTGCTCTGCCATCGGGCTCCCTGAGACAACAAACAACAACCAAACCATCACTGAATAGGGATAGGGTCAATCCCACAGATCCTCCAAACCCAGGGACCTTTTTGTAAATCTCAAAGGAAATACTGATACCTTAGTATTTGGGAATTGGATTTTAAAGTAGATTTCATTTCTTCTATTCCTTGTTGCAATGCAGTGCCCTTCAGAAGTGAAATATTCATAGTACAGAGTTTTTATAGTCAATTTAAGTTATCTACCTTGGGTTTGACTTTATATAAAGCAAAGTCAGAATAAAAGAGTTCCCACACAATTGCTCTAACTGAAAATAACCTATAAGATTCATGTTTGTTTAATTTTGTTTATTTTGCAGAACTTCTATTCAACTGTCAGTAAGAATGCAAACCACAAAGGACAATCTCTACTCTATCATTTATATAGATACCAAAGAGTACCATAAATACCTTTGAAAGAGAGAAAAGAAATGAAAACAGTATGGGTAAGAATATTAATGGTTTACATTTCTGACATTTATGTATACTGTTCAGTCAATTTCAAAGCTATCATTTCATGATCATTAGTGAATAATACATACAGTTTTTTCCTCTTACCCCAAAGGCTTCTGTCTAGGTTTGAGATATTGGAACTTATATTTTAAAAATGCATGGATGCTTTAACCATGGGCTAATGTATGAATGGATATCCCCAGTCTCAATGGCATAGGCACAATATTTAGTGGAGCTCGAGCAGAGACTCTGAAATGAAAAACTGACAATATAGAAATGTCACGCTGACATTTCTGACATAGGTCAATGACTCATCCAATTGAAAGGTATTTTGTGGGAGGACAGGTTATGGGTATTAATGAAACATTTCTAATTTGCTTTAATTCAGGCTTTCTCTGATGATTTATGAATTTAAAATTTATAAACATGTCTCAACTCTTTTTGAATATAATTGTATTTTTGGCTTTTATTGTCACTTAAGGCTTTTCCTCAGAGCATTCTTTCCTTTGATTATCTTTATAATTGCCTCTTTTCTGAATCCCAAAGGACAAAGAACATCATGATTTTATAAACTTTAACAGTATCTTACATTAGTCTTTGTCTTCCAAGGCTACAACATTATAATTTTGAAAGCCCTGATCCATTCAAAGATATTCTTCAATGACAAATCCACTGGCTGTTTTATCTTTGACCTTATCTACACATCGTGTTCCAAATATACCCATGACAGGGTTTGGTAGAAGGATAGAGAATGTTTCTGATGTATTTCCAGTTCTCTTCTAGATATGGCTCTGTAATTTTTTGATTTTTGGTCATAGGAGCACTTTGTGAAGAGGGTTGCAGTAAAATTCCAATATTATATGTAAAAAATACTAAAAAAGGCATCCAAAAACTACAAGAGAAAGTTAACTGGTATTAATTTAGAATTAATCAACATTAAAAAAACTTGTTTGTATTTTTTTCTTATAGTAGTAATCTTTCAAAACATGACATCTACTCTTTCTTTTTTTAAAAGATTTTATTTATTTACTTATTTGGGAGAGAATGAGGGAGAGAGAGCGCACAGAGAGTGGGAGAAGCAGACTCCCTATTGAGCAGAGAGCCTGAGGCAGGGCTTGAACCTAGGGCCCTGAGATCATGAGCTGAGCTAAAGGTGGCCACTTAACCAACTGACCCACCGAGGTGCCCCGACCTGACATTTACTCTTCCATGCATTTGAGTAAATTCAATTTTAAAAAATCGCTTAATAATGTTTTTATTTAATTTTCTCTATAACTGGCTACCAAGTGTGGGTCTGATTAACAAATTTGTGGTATAGCTTCTATGGTTCCAACTAGGAGCAAGAAAACAAGGACTAAGTAGTGACTTTATTTTCATAGAGCTTAATACCTTTTATTCTGAGATTCTGCTGGATTATTTCTCATTTTGCATGTCTATTAAAATCTATCTCCTCCTTGGGCATCTGGATGGCATGGTTGGTTAAGTGTCCGACTCTTGGTTTTAGCTTGGGTCATGATCTCAGGGTCCTGGGATGGAGCCCCACATTGGGCTCTACACTCAACATAGAATCTGCTTGAGATTCTCTATCTCCCTCCACTTTTGCCCCTTCTGCTTGTGATGTCTCTCTCTAATAAACAAATAAAATCTTAAAAACAACAACAACAATGATAACAATCCTACTTTCTCTTAGGACAATGTTGGGACAACAGGCAAAATTTTAATATAGATTGTCTATTAGATAATAATAAACATCAATATCAACTTGCCTGAGTATGATGATGGTGCCATGGTTATATAAAAGAACACCTTCTTACTTAGAAAACATACACAGGAGTACTTAGGAGTAAAGGGTTATGATGTCTGCAACTTACTCTCAAATGACTCATCAAAAATGTGTATGTAATTGTTATATATATATATTTTAAAGATTTTATTTATTTATTTCACAGAGAGAGATATCACAAGTAGGCAGAGAGGCAGGCAGAAAGAGAGGAGGAAGCAGGCTCCCTGCTGAGCAGAAAGCCAGAGGCGGGCCTCAATCCCAGGACCCTGAGATCATGACCTGAGCCGAAGGCAGAGGCTCAACCCACTAAGCCACCCAGGTGCCCTGTAATTGTTATATATTACCATATAGAGGGAGAAAGAGAAGAATGTGGTAATATGTTTGCAATCTCTAGGTGAGGTACATAAGGGGATTCATTGTGATATTCATTGTGATATTCTTACAAAGTTTTTTCTTTTTTCTTTTTCTTTTTTTTGGTTAAAGATTTTATTTATTTGACAGAGAAACACAGCCAGAGAGGGAACACAAGCAGGGGGAGTGAGAGAGGGAGAAGCAGGCTTCTCGCCGAGCGGGCAGCCTGATGCGGGGCTTGATCCTGGGACTCCAGGATCATGACCTGAGCCGAAGGCAGAGGCTTAACCACTGAGCCACCCAGGCGCCCCTAGGCTTAACATTTTTTCAAAGTAAAAAGTTAAAAAATATACTGTCATTCATGAAACCACTATGAAAAGAGACAATGGTAGTTTTAAAAATATATCACTTTGTGGTAAAACAAAAAGTACCTAACTTTATGTTGTTTCCCAAAAATAATTTTAAAATTAAACTGGTCTGTTAAATTCAACTCTGGAAACCACAGACTTGCAGCAGAGCTTACAGTAGGACAAAAAAGGTCACCTTATGTTAGCAAGTTTTCTTCAAGAATAATTTTATATACATTGAAAAGAATGTAATTTGGGGGGTATAAACTAAAATGCTTATTTTTCTGGCAAGGTATAGATATGGAAATGATACTTTTTTCCTCTTTGAGATTTGTAATGGGTAGTTAGTTTCTTCACAGTTTTAGTAAATGTTTTCTTCATCCTACAAGAAGGTATTGTCCTTGCAAACACAGTTCTGTAGCTAGCCCTTCAAATTTTGCAGCTTATCCCTTCATTCCACAACCATCCATTCAGCACTTTTGTTTTAAGACCTGATAAATAAAATAATGAGTAGGATATGGTTTTTATCCTTGGGTGAAAGAGGAGGAGAAATACATAAGTTCAAAACAATAATGGCGAGCATACACTAAAAATATGAACAAATTGTTATATATGGTGAGACCAGAGAAGACGTCCAGTTCCAAATGGTGGTGGACATTTAAGGAAGGCTAGATAAACTTGCAAAATTTCCCTCAAAAACTCTATCCAACTGTAGAAGGGAAAGACCTCAGGGACCACATGGAATATTCCAGACCTTTCTCTGCTTCATCTGTGCCTCTTGGTTGCCTGTATTCTTGAAGTTATTAATAAAATACAGTCCTGGAGTAAGAGCTCTGATTCATGTGAGTCTGACTATACAGTCTAACTCACTGTATTAGCTTGATATGTAACTATCATCCTTTATGGCGTCTTGTTACAGGATTAAAAGCAACATCCTCACGAAGGGCTGTGAGGCCAGACAGTATCATGGTCTACCCCCACCTACATCTTCAAGCTCCGTCTCTTACTGTAAACCCCTTCATTCACTGCATTCTAGGCCTACTGACCTTTCCATTCCCCCCAAAATTGCCAGATTCGTTCCTGCCATTTAGTCATCGCACATCTGGCCTCTCTCTTCCAGGGGGCCCTTCCTCAGCTCTTCCAAACCCTCTGCGACTCTTCATTCCCACTCCCTATGTATTCATCTTTCATACTTCAACTCAAATAATCCTTCTTTATGGTAGATTTTTCTGACCTCAGTGAAGGGCAGGTTTGATAATTGTGTCTCTATTTGAAAGATTCCTTGTAGCACTTATCTCAGTTTATAATTACCTTCTTATTTGTGCAATTAGTTGATTTATGTCATTTTCCTACTGGACCACACATTCTGTGAGACCAGGACAGTATCCTCCTTTTCAACTCAATTCTGGGCATACTACATTTTAGAAATATTTGCTGAATGAACTAAATGAATAATAATAATATGAGGAAAGATTAATCTGATTGCAGTGTAGATGGACCAGAAGCCAGGAATCAATTGAGTAATAACATCCCAGCAGGAGATAATTAAGACCCAAGAAGAAGAGATGGAATCCACATGTGCTACTCACTGTGTGGGAACTCGGGCAAATTATTTAGCTTCTGTGAATCTCAGTTTCCATATCTATAAAAAGTATAATAATAGTATCCATCTCCCGGCTTTGTTACAGCAATTACCTGGGATAGTGTTTATAGATCTTACTGCAAAGAAGTGTCAGATTAGCACACAGAAATCCTCATCATTGAATCCCACTCAGTCGCCAGATGTGGGTTGCAAATCTGGCTGTCAGCTTTTGTGCAGCTAATGTGAAAATGGAAATATTATTTAGAAAAGTCATAGGGCTCTTAAGATAAAAATAAACTATGTGTTCATGAAAAGTAGAGCTCTGCTCCTTTGTTCCCTCACCAGTTCCCCAGCTGAAAAACTTCTCCTTTGGTTGCTCAATAAGAGACCCAGGCAGACTGCAATGGACGGAGGAGATCTCTATCAAAGAGTTCCTGTGGTGGCCTCAGCTCACGGTGAACTGAGGCCAAGTAACTGTGCAAGAGGCTACTGCTTTAGAATCTGAAATGTCTAAAGAATGAAAGTTAGAATACTCAAAGGATCTCTCTTAACATGGGATGTTAGGGTATCTGTGAAATCCTCAAACTGTGCAAGTGCTTAGCATGGAATAAGTGGTTTAGAAGTATCTAGAGAAATATCCAAGCAGAAGAAATGTGTAGAATATGGAGACAGGCAAGCAAATCCGTTGGGATTTAGGTGTCTCAGGCTTCAGGCCTGTGGCCACAGGTATGGGCCACCGGCAGACAGTGAACACCCCAAATACTGAAGTTTCTCACAGAGCTAAATTCCTTAGCATGCATTTGGGCTCAGCTAGGACTAGGAGAGTGCCCACAAGGCAGGCTCAGGAGGGCAGTGAGAATTATCAGGGTATCCCAAGATGGCAACATCAGGGAGGGAAGAAATATCAGTTGGAAAACCATCACCAGTGACCAAGCACATCCAAATGGAAACGAAGACTTCCGAAAGCAAACATTAAGGAAGGGATCTGATAAAAATATTTATGAAAAATTCCTAGTCATCTCATCATACCTCCAACAGAGAATGGGACAATCAACAGAAGAGATATAAAGAGCATTTTGGGCAGAGACAAGGTACCTTGATGGGTAGATGAATGATTACTATATTTCTAAGTTGTTTTTTTCAGTTATATTTCTGTGTACATTACACTTGCAACTTGTGAGCCCTGAGGGCCTACATTATCCTCTTACACAAAGATTCTTTCAAGCAGGCATTGGCTTTTATATGCCTTTGAGGATCAGGATATGAAATATCACTTTTTCCTTCTTTTCATGTTCATTCCTTCTGGGAGCTGATGTAGTGGAATGTGTAAGGATTTCTAATACATCACCTGAAGGTGGGACCAGAGATTCTATCCTTTGAAAAGGAAGAATTTCTGATTCTTCCGTTAAATTATTTTGTTATTGCAAAGAATGGCATGATCTCTTCACATGGAGCGGCTCCTGCAGGTTGCAGCTTCCACAAACCTCCTTGCTAGGACTCATGCCTTGGGCGGGCCTGCCATCTAGCCCGGTGTGCGGGCCTCGGGAGAGCGCCCACCGAATCCCGCTGAGAACAGGCAGGGCTGCAGCCTGCAGTGCCCAGACGTTAACATATCTGAAGAGCAGGGCTGGGATGGAACCCCCGAAAACATAAGGGTAAAAGCCACACGTAGCCATACAGAACCTGCTGAATGTAGCTGTATGAAAGAAGTAAACGGCGATCTAATTCTGACAAGGCTTTCTGAGAAGAGGCATCTGTACTTCCTATCAGAAGCATGCCCCCCAGTTCCTGGAATACCTGGAAAGTAGCCTGCTCCCAAACTGAAGGTGGAAAGAATGTCATACTTGCTAACTAAAAGTGCCTCCTGAAATACATTTCTATGCGGCAATGGCTTTGAATTTATCGCTGTGTTGTTTGCTACACAAACAGGTTTGAGCATGTGCCACAGTCAAGGTACGGCGCTAGGCTAGCCCGCCTGGAAGCCCGCTGCGCCCATCCTTTTACACAAGCGTGCAGTGGGAGGCGCTGCGGGCCCCGCTAGTCTGCTCCTTTCTGACTCCAAGAAGTGCGCTGAAATTCAGGGTAGGACCAGATGGCCTTCTGAGGTCCTCTCAATCTCAAGTGCTTTCTGGTGCCAAACTAGACAACACCAGGGGTTTTAATTCATTTGCAGAGCAAGAGGCTATGAAGTCTGCTTTTTAAGCATGTAAGACTATTACAGATCACGATTTAGAGACAATCAGGCTCTTTTTTATGGGTTATAGGTGAATTCTTAAGTGGAAAAGCCCGTGATGTTTATTTAGCTGTTTATGCATTTGTTTTGTTGATCACTTTTATCATAGACACGTTGTCGACAGCGCAAATAACAAGAGTTGAGTTCACCTTTCTTCCACTGAGAGATTTTGTTTCTAAAGAGCGCTGTTTCCCCTTCTCTGTGTCAAAGGAAAGAATAAAATAAAAACAGCATCTCCTTGAAACCCCTCAAAATTCCAGCAATTAGGGACGTGCTATTAAAAGAGAAAAAGCACACATATGTCAGCAGCTATGGCGGCTAAGGACCATTCTCTGGATAGACACTGTTGGGACTTTTTGAAGATCCCAGTCACTTGCCTTTCCAAAGAGGCCTCGGGCTCCCTCTCTTACCTGAGGAGCCGGAGTTCCGCCAGCAGAGTGGGGTTTTGCTGCGCCTTCTCTGGAGTGGGCTGAGAAGCTTGCTCATGCTCTAGCCGCAGCCTCTGGATCTCCTGTAAGATTTCTCTTGGGAGAGAGGAAGAAGGTAAGAAGCTAGGGTCAGTCAACTTCTAGGATATCCAGGATACAAACATCTGGGTGGGGCCATCTCATGTTTCGGAGCAGAAGCGAGCCTCCAAAACCAATGGTGTTGACAAGCTGTGGGGTGTGGCGAGGTGGGCACTGATGGGGAAGGGAGGGCTGAGCTCAGCTCCTGCGCGCTCAGACCTGTTGCTGGAGCCTTCAAGCGGAGTGTTCTCGCCGGGACCTAATAGTCTCTCTCAAAGTAATGTAATGCCATGGTAATGTGTTCAGCTTTGAAAAGTGCACTGCTTCGGAGCAAAAATGTGTCTTCCGATGACTGATGATCACAGTCTGACACCATGAAGTACTTGCAGCTACCAAAGAGGTGCTTGGAGGGAAAATAAGGATAAATGGTGTTCATTTCACAAAACTAAATAACCCCATTCTCTCACCAAGAATGAGAGTCCTCTCACCAGATTTATCTGAGAAGCCCCCAGTTAGGCAAAATTCTTTTTCTTTTTCTTAACATTTTCAGCCTTCACAATGGATCTCAATGAGGGTAGCCTGTGAAAGGAAGTGCTTTTGAAAGGATTCGCTGTAATTGATTGTGTGACGTAAGGGTGCTATTGGTGTGACCTGTGTCCCGGGTGAGGTATGGCAGTCTATTATTGATGTGGAGCCCGGGCTGCCCTGCACGGGTGAACATTAGGTCGCCCATAAAGGATAGGTGCCCAATGCGAGGCAAATTATCCCTAAGTGAGTTAGAAGCCATTAAGCTAGGTTACAAGTCACTTATTCTTGGGGGAGGGGTCAGTCTCCCATCCAGCAAAATGCACAAGAGACAGACAATAAGAACAAAGCACCAAGGGATGGAAGGGGAAGCAAGAGGGATGGTTTCCATCTATAAGGCTGGCGAGCAAGAGGGATGGTTTCCATCTATAAGGCTGATTTACAATGGCCTGCTTCATAAACACACCAGAGTTAAGAAGCTAATTATCAGTCACTACAACTCTTGTGGGTACAGTAAGACTGGACTAAAATTCAGTTGTTTCTCACCTTTTTTCTGTCCCCCTTGGTGTTCTAGGGTGGGAACCTTTCTTTAAGAGCATTTTTTTTTTTTTTTAAGATTTTATTTATTTGACAGAGGGAAACACAGCGAGAGAGGGAACACAAGCAGGGGGACCGAGAGAGGGAGAAGCAGGATTCCCGCCGAGCAGGGAGCCCGATGTGGGACTCGATCCCGGGTCCCCGGGATCATGACCTGAGCCGAAGGCAGTCGCCCAACCAACTGAGCCACCCAGGCGCCCCACTTTAAGAGCATTTTTAAAAAATATTTTGTTTCTTTATTTGAGAGAGAGTGAGAGAGCGAAAGAGAGCATGACAGGGGAGAAGGTCAGAGGGAGAAGCAGACTCCCTGCAGAGCTGGGAGCCCGATGCGGAACTTGATCCCGGAACTCCAGGATCACGACCTGAGCCAAAGACAGTGGCTTAAACAACTGAGCCATGCAGGTGCCCTAAGAGAAATTTTCTATGGGAGTCCAAAACATCAAATTGTTAAAAGGGAGCTGGTCTGGTGAAAGAAAGGGTGGGCCCCGAGCTGCGTGGCGCCACAGCTTGTATATACCTGACTCCCCCTGTCTTTGGTACTTGCTCTGACCCAATTGGTGTATGCAGGCTGTGACTTATGCAATACAATAGAAAGAGTCCTGCTACTCCTCCTCCAAATGTGCTATGAGGTAGCATTATCTTATTCTTTCTCTTTTTCTTTTTAAAGATTTTATTTATTTATTTGACAGAGAGACAGATCACAAGTAAGCAGAGAGGCAGGCAGAGAGGAGGAAGCAGGCTCCCCACTGAGCAGAGAACCTGATGCAGGCCTCAATCCTAGGACCCTGAGGTCATGACCTGAGCCGAAAGCAGAGGCTTTAATCCACCGAGCCACCCAGGCACCATATCTTCTTCCTCTTCTTTTTAAAAAAGACTTTATTTTTTCAGTGTTCCAAGATTCATTGTTGAGGAAGCATTATCTTCTAAGGTCATTGCTGAAATGTCCACTAGGGTAGTCATAAAGTGAAGTGAGGAACTCTATCCTCCCCTGAAGCTCAGAGATCTGATTAGTGGGTTAATTGTCAGCTTTGAGACCATGGGATCCCTGGGGTGAATTCCCATGGTGCAGGGGTAGGACCTAGAGAAATTTCGGGGGTGTGGTTCTGGGGTCTTTAGAGGGCGTGAGGCTGTTGGTTTAGTGAAGTGTGTTCAGGATGGACTAGATGCTCTTGAGACATGGGGTGGAGAACTCTATGGGCCATGAAAGCATAAAGGACAGGATGCACTTCTCTCTCTGCCATCTGTTCTCACTTCTACTTCTTTATTCTCTCTGGTCCTACAACATGCATTCAGAGAGTACAATATCCGGGAACATCTTGGAAACAAGCAGTAAGAGTGGTGACACACACCACAGCTGGGGCCATTAGGGCACTCATTATGCTTCTTGCTGATTCTGGAATCCCACCTCGAGGCAGATATTCCTGCCTGGGGTATTTCCTTAAAGGAAGTCCTGATTTCTCCTCATGCTGAGTGAAAGCAGAGAATTGGAAGGGAAAAGAAAGTGCTTTGGAGCGGTGGGAGACCAGGTGAAGGCTACCACCAAGGTAAGATGGAGGCTTGGGAGTTTTCACTTTAGTCTTTCTTTCCTTCTAAGAACATGAAAGTGTACCAGCTAAGTTTGTACCTCCCTTTAAATTTTTGTCCATAGAACTTTTTAAAAAAGATTTTATTTATTTATTTAACAGAGTGAGAGTAGAAGCAGGGGGACCCAAGAGGGAGAAGCCGCTCCCTGATGAGGAACTTGATCCCAGGACCCTGGGATCATGACCTGAACTGAAGGCAGACACTTAGCCAGCTGAGCCACCCAGGTGCCCCTGTCCATAGAACTTAAAAAAAATACTTTGACTATTTATGACCAAATTCTCAGGTCAGACTTTATAGGAATGAAACAATGATCTCAACCTTGTCCTTTATTTAGTTTGATCTCAGAAGTGACATCAGTGTCTAAGAATGGGATTCAGTGATAAGATGCTTTGGTGTTCTTCTAAGAAATATGGAACGTACAGGTTGCTCCCATGTTGGACTTACTCAGTATTGAGTTTGAGCTCTAACTCCACTAGTTATTATTTTCTCACTCGGTATCTATTTACTGAGCTTCTACAACGTCCTAACTAACCATGGTTCTGGAACCCAGGGGCCATTTGGCATGGCCTCTGTTCTCAAAGAACTTTCACTTCAGTCAAGGAAGACAGACAATATGCAAGGAAGCAAACACATAGATGCAGTTGTTTCTGGTAGTGATCATACACACACACACACACACACACACACACACACACACACACACGGAGTTGTGGTAGCAGTTCCTGGCATAGGAGGTCATGGGCAAGATTCGATAGGCGGGCTTGTGAGCAGAGACCTGAATGATGAGAAGGGCCCATCCTTGCAGAGACTATAAGGAAGAGCTCTCTATGCTGACAAAGCATTGGGTACAGAGGCTTTAAAGAAAGAAATAAGCAGGAGGCTAAGAAGCAGGGTTTGCTGAGGCTGGAAAGGTAGGCAGGAATCAGGCCTGGTCAGATGTTGCAGAACATGATAAGAGGAGTGGGTTTTAGTCAAAGAGTAACGGAAACCCGTCAGAGGGTTTTGAACAGGAAATAACCGGATTAGACTTGTGTTTTCTACAGTGATGGGCTGGGTGGGTGATAGTGGCAGAAATGGAGCGGATAGTTTGGGATATGTAGTTTCCATTAGCTTCGAATCAGTCTGTGTTGGACTAAGAAAAGCCTGCTGATGGACTGGGCCTCCAGGTGCTTGGCTTGAGCCACTGGGGGCCCTTGGTGTCAGTCCAAATGCATCTTTTGGCCGGAGTCTTACAAGGACCATCCCTGAAGAGCCTTCCATTCTTCTGTGCACGGGCCTGCTCGTCCAGGAAGGCAAGCAGCTCAGCACAGGGAAATGTGGCTGTCTAGAGAGAATGCACTGATCGCACTGGGATCTCAGAACTGCACATATATATTGTCTCATGAAGCTCGCGGAAACCTAAAATCTAAAGACTCGCTTCCCAGAAGCCCTCCTCCCTGACCATAGATGTCGTCTTTTAAAGACACACACAGCTGAAACACCTGGCTATTTTCAAGCGCTAACACAAGCTTTCAGTGAGCACACAGTCTGATCCAAAGAGCTTACCTGTTCTTGTTTTCCAGCTCCGCGATCAGCTGCCTCTGCTGCTTGTTTGCATCAATGGTGAGGGAGATGTCAGGGGCGCCCCGCTGCTGAGCTGGCTGCTGTGAAACACGTGGCAGGCTAGTTAACATGGGAAGGGAAACCGCGAACGCTCAAGAAGCAGGGATCATGAGAGGGACAGACGGGAGAGAAAACATTATTTCTATCAAAACAAGAAAAGCAAATACATGAAGTTGCCATCCATCTCCTGAGGACCAACTTCTCTATGGATCTGGAGGACGCCTCTGCACTGAAAAGCAGAACAGCATTCTTTAGCTGGCAAACACACAAAACAAGGACAAAATCATTTTGTAGCTTTTTTTTTGTTTTATTATTTTTTTACTTTTACTTTTTTTTTTTTAAAGATTTTATTTATTTGACAGAGAGAAACACAGCCAGAGAGGGAACACAAGCAGGGGGAGTGGGAGAGGGAGAAGCAGGCTTCCCGCCGAGCAGGGAGCCCGATGTGGGACTCGATCCCGGGTCTCTGGGATCATGACCTGAGCCGAAGGCAGTCGCTCGACCAACTGAGCCATCCAGGCACCCCTACTTTTACTTTTTCTTAAAAAAAAAAGAGTCTTATTTATTTGTTTGAGAGAGAGTAAGAGGGAGAGGGGTGGGGAAGGGCAGAAGGAGAGAGAGAGAGAGAATCTCAAGCTGACTCTGTGCTGAGCGCAGAGCCTGATGTGGGGCTTGATCTCACGACCCTGAGATCAGGACCTGAGCCGAAATCAAGAGTCGATGCTTAAACAACTGTGCCATCCAGGTACCCCCTGTTCTTTTTAAAGATTTTTTTTATTTATTTGAGAGAGAGCGAGAATACAGGGTGGGGCAGAGGGAGAGGGAGAGAGAGAATCCTTAAGCAGACTCTCTGCTGAGTGTGGAGCCTGCTGCAGGGCTCAATCCCACCACCCTGAGATCATGACCTGAGTCAAAATCAAGTCTGATGCCCAAGTGACTGAGCCACCCTTGCTTTATAGCTTTCTGACTTGAAGTCTTTGGGATCTATTTCACTCTTGCCATCTTGTCCCCATTGTGATGGTTCTCTCGGTATAGGTGGGTGTGAAAAATGCTTCCCTAATGAGAAACCACTCTACAATTACTGTTCAGTCACTGTAATATACAATTAAAAATTTCATAGTTTTAAAATCCTAGTTACTAGGACTTTCTTTTCTTCTTCTGGTCAACATACTTTTAGCATTTCTTTATTCATATAGATAATTTTACATTGATGGATATATACATCCTTCCTCCCTATTCATGCCATACATCATTCTTGGTCACACAGCCAACTTTACCAACTGCTGTATATGCAGTCATAGTTTCACCATACACACACACACACACACACACACACGTGCACATACCTGCAAATTAATCTTAACTAATTATATATAAAGATATATCTACAAATTAACGCCTGACTAAACGTATATATACATAAAAGTATGGTACAGGATTATATAGTATATACCTATATACATACATATATTTATATATACTTTTTGTTGTAAAATCAAAGTACTATTTTATTAAATGAGTTTTTTTTACACGATATGAACATTTCTTACAATTATAAGAGGACTTTTTATAACAAGAATGGTCTGATTTTCAGATTTCCAAATAAGAGCCAACTTTTATATGTTTGCATATGTAAATGTACATTTCTACAAGTATATACGTGTAATCACATACTGTATTTAAATATATGTATATATTTGAGTGTGGATTTAATGAAGGTTTAATTTGTCATTGTTTTATAAAAACAGGGTCAGATTATATGTAGTTCCCTACCCCTTGCTTTCCTTAGTCTACAGTACACTGTAGAAATTCCCCAGTTGGTTTTTAAACAAATTAAAAAGGTTACGATTCATCTTTCTACTACAGAATGCCAAGATTTTGAAATTGGCACTAAGCCTTCAAAAGACATGGAAAACCTCAGCCTGCTTTTTAGCCTCTGAATACACGGCTGCAGGAAAGATTAAGCTTGGCAAAGTGTCTGGCTTTTATAAAGCTTTTCTATGGTTTTTTAATTAGCATTTCTTTTAACAAAGAAATGATCTGTGTTGCTAATGAAGATATTTGAGGTCCTGGGTTTTCGGTCCTAAATGGCTTCCTGTAGCTAAGTCAGGCATGTGGCAGCTTTGACCTGTGACCCAGGTTTTATATCTGATTTCATTACCTAATTTTTTGTTTCTCTTATCTATTACATACTGATAAAAGTAGGAACTCCTCTGGGGCACTTGTGGATCGGAGTCATTCCTTTGCTCTTTCCATTAACTGATCAGGAATTACCGAGAGAAATCAGGGGGTGGGAACCCGAACCAGAGCTGGAGGGGGACAGATGCAAGCAGGGGGAGGCTGTGTGTAGGTCCTGCAGGCCATCCAGTAACACCTCCTTAGCCCTGCCGTCGCAGCCCCGACCGCAGCCCCGACCGTCAGGATAACAGTGAACATGAATGACAGCCTCCGACTGAGGCTACTTACCGAGGAAGTGGATTCCGCCGCCAGTCTTGCTGCGTACCTGGCGATCAGCCTATGTTCTTCATCAAGCCGGTTTGAGCTCTCAAGCATACTATTGAGAACAGAACAAGAAGGAGACTGTTAGGCAGCGAGAAAGATTGATGCGTTCCTATCACTGCCAGGGGGGTTTGCTGTTTCAATTTTTCGGTGCAAAAAATTTGAAAAGCTCTACAAACCCTTTTAGGTTAATGATCTCAGACTTGGATTCATGACATGATCTACTATGTGGCCAGGACGTTTCATTAATAAATCCTGTCTTCAGTCCATTCAATGTCTTACTAAGAAAACTCCAAAGAAGAGTGACTTTTCTCATCAACATGTCTGATAAAAGAATATTTTCTCTTTAATTTTATTGCTTGTAGCATTTTTACTTATATATCAGAAAATGTGAAAGAAAGACACAATCACCCCCTCCCCCATTGTGGGGCGCCCGAGTGGCTCAGTCTGTTGAGCATCCAGCTCTTGATCTCAGCTCAGATCTTGACCTGAGAGTTGTGAGTTAGAGCCCCACATTGGGTTCTACGCCCAGCATGGAGCCTATGTAACAACAATAACAACAACAACAACACAACAATTGTGATCAGCCTGCAGGGACCACCACCTCCTGGTATTCACATTTGTGTGTAATCCTCCTCCTTTGGTATGGGCTGGGCTTACTGGCTAGCTTTTAATGAACAGAACAGAGCAAAAGTAATGGAATGTCACTTTCAAGATTAGGCTATAAAAGGCCACGGTTTCCATCTTGAGTATGGTTCCTCTCTCTTGATCTCCTTTAGATTCCTTGCTCTATGGGAATCTAGCTGCCATGTCATAAGGCAGCCTGTGGAAAGACCCTTGTGATAAGGAACTGAAGCTAGCCACTAATGACCTTGTGAATGAAAGCTCATAGGTAGAGCCCTGAGATAAGACAACAACCCCAGCCAATAGCTTGATGGCAACCTCATGAAGATCCTTGAGCCACAGGCACCTAGCTGGATTCCTGACCCACTGTGGGATAATAAATGTTTGTTCCTTCAAGCTGCTAAGCTATTGGATAATTTGTCATGTGGCAGCAGAGAACTAATACAAATAGTTATTGATAATACTAATACTCAGGGAAACTGCCATTTTATATTTACTTCTAGAAAAATAGAGTTATAGCAGTGTCTTCTAATGACATTAATAGGAATTGTATATTGTCCTATATGATTATAAGAAATTGTTCATAGTAGAATAAGAACGATCTGAGCCCCTAAAAAACTACACCAAATAGAAGCATTATCAACTCTCCCAAATTTCAGAAGTCACTTCACTCAAGACTAAGTTTTGCGTGCCATTAAAATAATTGTATGAAACATACCAGTAACATCAATATTGTTAATAGATTAGTTGATTATAGTTTGGGTTATCAGTTATTATGGTAACTATTGGATCAGAATCAAGATTAGAAATTAATTTCTCTCATCCCTAAATATATTCTCCTCCACTTATATTTCCTACTTGTTATTTTTAAGCCTGTTTCTTAAAGAAAAAAAAAATCAATACTCATGATAATACACTGAAAGTAATACAATTCTATGCCAATATTAAGGCTATAAGAATTATCCATTGCAAAGAATTGGTTCCAAATAGAGTCACATACACTTATATTGTTTATATCTGTATTTACATAGAAAGTAAATATGCAACATAGTCTTTTAGCCTTTGTTCTAAAGTGAAAAGATGAGTGAAAATCATTATGTGCTTCCAGAATATTGGCTATGTCACTTCCAAATAGCTTTTCCCTGGCTGGCTGAATCCATTACTGCAACTTTTTTTTTTTTTTGGTCATTCAGAAAACATTCCTATCTCCATCATCTCTGCTCCAGTCTATACTCTTCATATATGTGAACTATATCTGTTCTGATCCTGAATATTTCCACTCTAGATTATCAGTTTTCTCTGGGCTACAATAACTACCTAGAACATTCCTGAATATCTGCATTTACAAAGTTACTTCTCCATCCTCAGAAAAAGTCTTCTCTTCCTTTTTGCCCACATGAGATAACACATATAAAACATGTCAAGTTAGTATGATGTGTAGAACACATTAGAGGCTCAAAGTCACTTATTGTTATTTTGCCTCTTAAGTAACCTGCTCAGATTCATTTTTCAGGTCTCCTTCAAAATGTCATTTCCCATCCGACAACCATGCATAGTAGGACCTCTCAAACTTTAGTGTATGTACTTATCACTTAGGGATCTTGTAAAAAATGTAGTTTCTCATCTCTGGTTGGGGCTGAGAGGGTAGGTTGTCGGGGGCAGAATCTGAGAATCTGCATTCCTAAGGAAGCTTCCAAGATACATTGATACTGCTGGTCTAACAACATCCTTGAGGGGCAAGATCTACACGATCTTGAAAATAAAATGGAAAATCTAAACACATGAAATAAACCCCAAATGCAAACCATAGACAAGAAATAATATGAGTATTCGACTGATATCCATATAACTTGTATGATATTTCATAAACATTCCTTAACACAGAAAATTCTAGGTTTCCAGGCTCACCTATGTGTTGTACTAATTCCCATAGATTGAGATTTCAATCAGTAAACAAAAGACTTGGAGTAAGAAAATAACTGTCATAGCAAAGGAGTCCTGGAGAACTGACGTTTTAAAGCAAATGTTTGTCTCTAGAATGCAATGTCTGTCCTCCTCAGTGGTTAAAAATAATAACTCAATTTCTTGTTACAGCTTTAATCAGAAAAAAAAAGTTACACTCTCATCACTTTAAACCTAAAACGACTCCACAAAGAAACAATTTAACTTAACTTTAATATGTTTATCATTCTGGCTGATATTAGAAATAATGTGCCTAAGTCTGCACAGTTTGTGTGGACCACAGGGCCCATTTCCCCAACCCAGGGCAATGATCCGCTTGCCAGAAAGTGACTTTGTCAAAAACATTAGTGAGTGCTTTGATAATTTAATAATAAAAAAAATTTGATAAAAAACCCTCATGATGAAAGTGTCTTTTATCATGAATGACAAGCAAATATAAATAATGGAAAGGTTACATTAAACAAAGCCTCTTGGAGATGTAAGACGTGAAGTTATGGGATCCTGTCTGGTAAGCTATAATTCATCCTTCTGTGCCTTTCCTCCCCCAGCCCTGAGTGAATGAGGGGTGGAGTGATACATTACCCCTTCGTGCACACGCGATTTATGAATCCACATGTGCCTTTCAGTATGTTCAAATTATCTAAGGGGTGAATGAGGCATTCCTCTGATAAATTCCATTATTTCAAGACTTCAATTACAAATAGTTGAAAATGAATGGCCAATAATCCCTAAATCATTAAAGAAATACCGATTCCAACACTTTCTCCATCTCTGGCTATTCATTTCAAGACTTTATAATCAGTAATCTTGCTACAAGACCATGATGAATTAAAAAGTGGCTGCGGTGTAGACCACATTTCAGAGCAGGGAAATCTATTATTTTGAAAGCTCTCCACTTTCTACCTTAAATGCATGGCCAGTGTGTGTTGCTAGTGATTTTAGAATGGCATTCTAGGCAACTCAAGTGGCCTTGGCTGAGGTAGGGCTTACTAAATTGTGATTTAGCAAAGATTTCTGGGAACCTAGGGTGTGTCCGTATTTCTCTGGTTTCTCTGCAAGCCTGTTCTGACCTCCCAGGTGGGACAGTCAGCCAGATAATGTCCAAAGGGCGGCAGAAATACTTTCATGTTTTCTCGTAATATTTTTCCATTTGTCTTAATGGGTGAAAGGAATTTATCAGTCGAAATTTATTTTTAAGGTCATTAGGCTTTCTGTGACATTCTTCTATTAAAATGCAAATAGTGGAGAGGAGGATTACTGCCTGAGGAGGCATTACCAGTTGCACAGAAGTGGAGGATTACTCTACCAGGTTATTTCCTACTTTTTCCAGTTGGTTGAGGGCAAAATGCTCTGGCAGTGGAGCCTTGTTCAGGCCTTCAGGAGTCAGCGAGCAGAAGAAAGTCAGGGTGGAAAGGAGCAAAATGATTCTGGGGCCCAGGGTGTGATTTTATGGGACTGAAGAATGGGGAAGGAAATGAACGAACTCTTAGAGCTTCAACTGTTGGCTCTTGAATGACTGGTTTAAAAGGAAAAGGCAGGAAATCCTGAAATGGCAATCTTCCTGGGTAAGAATAATAAAATTTACCATGATAATGGCATCTCTGTAGGGATGCCTTCAAACTCCTTTATCAAGATCCCGACTTTACCAACTCATTAGAACACTTTCAAACTTGCAAAATTCCTTGTTTCCTTCTATTACAAGGGTGACTGATGTGCTCTGAGCCACTGTCATCTTCTCTGTAATTAGCATACAGCCCTTTCAACATATTCCTCTCATTTTAGACTTAAGTCTTCCCTCCAATTCATTTTGCGTCCTGTAGTCAATGAATGATCATTTAAAAATGAATTTGGCTAAAACATCCATAGAATCCTTCAATGGGTTTTCAATTTTCAAACTCCTACCTAGGATTTAGGAGGTCCTGCTTAATCTAGCTTCATCCTTTACAGGCCTCCTTCCCCCAGGCCCCCAGTACTCTAGCAGCTTTCCCCAGCTGAGTTCCTTAAGGAGGAGTTCCCACATTTTTCTCTCTGCTCTGAGTAATCTCCTTGCCTTTTCCACCCACTTCCACTTGGCCGATTGCTCTTCATCCTGCTGTTGGCTTTCGTGGCCCTCTTCCACCCTCGCCGCCCACCTCTAAATTCAGGTTTGTTGCTCCTCCCATAGCCCGCAGCACTCCGCACTGTCTGCTCTTCCTGTGCCTGGTACCCTTCCTGTTTCAATAGCCTTTTCACGTGTCTTTCTCCTTTACTAGACTATCTTTTTGGAGGAAAAATGGTTCAATCTTTTCAGGGTTAGATCTTGAATGTTTAGCACGGAGCTCTGAACACAGCAGGATGTGCCTAAACATTAGGGGGACAAAAGAACAAAGAAATGTTAGCTCTCTTTGACTCCCAGTGGCATGGACTTTGGCCCACGTCTTCTATCTCCTTCTTGGCCCTGCAAGCATCTTCAGCACTGAGAAAACCAGAAGAGGTACAGATAAAACACTGCACTGTAACACTAGCCACACTGTCTAAAATCACACAGAATCATTCACATTTGGCAGGGTAAAAGTTACAAAAGTTACAAAAAGATACAATCCATTGCTGCCTGGGGATTTCTTATCTGCCCTTTCTAGGTGCTAAAGTTCATAGAAGTGTCATTATATGCTTTCATATTTATCCACATCAGATCTTTTCCACCCGCAATCATGGCAAATTCCCTTTGGTTCACATTTTATTGTTATTGTTGTTTTAAAGATTAGGACAGCAAATGATATCTGAAAAAGCTCAGCTCCCAATCAGAAGAAATGTTTACTTTTAGGGTTGAATACAGGTAGGAATGTTATCTAGGGGTGTGTGCAAGGTGGAACTGGATCATTTCTGAATTTACAGCTTAGCCCTCTTAGGGACTAGCTGTGTGACTTTGGGCAAATCACTTAACCTCTCTGTGCTTCCATTCTCTCACCTATAATATAGGGGATACAGTGAGCAGTGCCAGGGCTCATGGTGAGACTATGGAAGAATTCTTTTTACTTTTACCTCTTCTCCCCCCCCACCCCAAAGATTTTATTTATTTGAGAGAGAGAGAGAATGAGAGAGAGAGAGAGAGAGAGAGAGAGAGGGAGAGAAGGTGAGCATGGGGAGGAGCAGAGTGGAAAAGAATCTGAAGCAGACACTGTGCTGAGCACAAAGCCCCATGCAGGGCTCGATCTCACCACCCAGAGATCCTGACCTGAGCAGAAACCGAAAGGCAGACGCTTAACTGACTGCACCACCCAGGTGTCTCACTTTACCTCAAATGGTGTACCCATATTTGCACCATCATCTCCTTATCTACAAATTAGCTTTTGCTCAAGAACATATGACTGGTTACTGGCTAGTATTCTAGGGTACACCAAAAATAAAATCCAGTTAGTTGAACCAGGGAAGGGTTTTACAGAAGCTCTAGGAGAACTTGACATTTCTGAATTCCTAAGCAAACGGGGGAGTCAGCTAGCAGTGACAGCCTTCTCTTCTTTCTCCAAAGCTGCATACTACCGTTAATTTGTCACCAAATGTCCTTTTCACACAATATATCATTGTATTAACCAACATACGAGAACAGGCCCCACACTATGCTCTTTATTTCAGCACATTTGGAGAAAGCATACTCTGAAGTTTATCCATTTAACCATATTGGTGAACATCCATGAGCTATTTTTTTCTAATATATTATAACAGACAGGTTTTACAATATAAGGTTTTAGAATCTATTTATTGTATGCCTTTCATCTTATTCAAAATCAAGCAAGGAACGAATATTGTTTTATTCCCATGTGTCTGGTATTACACTAGCTCATTTGCACCAATAACTGCATCAGATTGGTAGTGTCTCTCTTGTTGCCCATGGAAACTTAAAATGGATTAGAATCTATCAGAGAAATGAACTCATTTAAAATCAATTTCTCATCTGAGTATGCTGAGTAGACCTCTGTGGGTACAATGCAGCCAATGCAGATATGTGCACTGGTCATATGACACTCTTCAGATTCATATTTCTAGAATCCTAAGGAAACAGCTTTCTCAAAAGTCAAGTTTTAAATTTTTAAAAAAGATTTTATTTGCTTATTTGTTTGAGAGAGAGAGCAAGCACATGAGCAGTGGGGAGGGGCTCTTTACTAAAAAGGGTCAAGTTTTAGACTATACATTAAAAATATTAAAGGCATACAATTTAGTGCTAAAGTGGGTCATGGATTGAACTCAGTTTCTTCCCCAAAATTCATGTGTTGAAGCCCTAAGCCCTAGTACCTCAGAACATGACTATATTTGGAGTTAGGGTTTTTGAAGAGGTAATTAAAGTAAAATGAGGTGGTAAGGTTGGGGCCCTAAACCAACATGACTGGTGTCCTTATAAGAAGCAGAAGAGAACTAGGGATGTTTGTGCACAGAGTAAAGGCCACATGAGAACAAAGCAAAAAGGTGGCCATCTGTGGGATAGGTGGAGAGACCTCAGGCTTCTTGCTCAGGGAGGAGCCCAGGGTGGAACCCTGGGATCATGACCTGAGCTGAAGGCTGATGCTTAAGTACTGAGCCACACAGGCACCTGAGAAGGAATTTTATACCTATAGCACCATCAATATCCCATGACATCAACAGATATTTATTGTGTACCTCCTCTGTGGCATGCACTGTGTTAGATGTCAGAGAGATGGTAATGAAAAAGTTAGAGAAGCTTCCTGCTCTACAGAGAAGGCAGCCGGTAAACCATTCAATCAACCAAACCAACAACCAATGATTACAGTTACAGTAAGAATGAAATAAATATTATGCCATGATAAAGACTAGTATGGGAGTCCTACTTGAGGAGATACTTTTATCATCTTGAGGTCTTGAGGCAGTTTTAGGAACTGTTTTTAGTACTGATTAAAATGATGCTGCTAAGTATTGGGATTAAGTGGGAGAAGCCCATGAGAATGGGACTGAGATAGGACGAAGCAAGGGCTGGATCATGCACAGGTCTGCAGGCCTGGCGAAGGGTCTGGCTTGTAAACTAAGTGCAGTGGGAATCCATTAAAGGGATCTAAGCAGGCAAGCCAATAAAAATTATACCTCATATATGAAACCTAGAAATGGCATCAAATTATATATTTTTGAGAAAAACATAAGCAAAACAAATTTTAACATATTTATATGTGATCTGGGGTGTAATAACTGAGTGACAGTAATTGATCATGACATCAAAGTATGGATGGTAGCCTTTCACTGCACTCCCTCCTTCCCTTAAACAGTCAGTCTTTTCAGAGATGAGAGCAATATGCCAGAAGCATATGAATATGGTAAGTATCAAGGATGTAATTATGGGTAGAGTTGGAAGTTCCAAGCTGGTTTCTGAACTTTTTAGTCTGCCTGCCACAGTTGGTCCCTATAAACCTCTAGCCAGCCCAGCACTTGACTTCCGTAATCATGGCTGGTGTGGGGAATTGTTAGGATCTCAATACAAAGGAAAGAAAAGAAAAATGAGAAATTCAAAAGAGAAGTTGGAAATTTCTAAGCACAGAAAAAGCATAAAGAAATATGGAGGGAAGCACCTCTTAACAAGGAGCCTCCTGCATTGATCAGTCTTAAAATTCTTTTGTTTTCAAAATAAATATCACCTCTAGTTTTCATCAAGTAGATGAAAGTAGATGTCTGTGAGACAGTTTTACTGTCTTACGTGACCATCAAGCCAATATGATTAATCATTCAAGTGGGGAAAATGGCTGCTTGTGACAAACTGTGAGCTTTCCTCTTTGGAGATTTCTTTGTCACAAATTTAATTAAGGAAAGGTCAAAGAAAAGTGGGAGAAGTAACTGGAGTGTGCTCAGAATTAGGAGGGAGAGGACACAGTAGGAGACCACAGCTTTGCTTTCATACGTGATTGAATCTATATCAATAATACTCTTCTTTGAGGAGTGTCAATAATTTTTTTTTTGTTGTTTTGTAAGTCAGTGTTTAGTTCTCTTGTTTCAGCTACTAGATAACATTGGGGATCCAAACTCCTTGGGAATAAGATTAAAACAATCCCTCTTCACACTTGTAGTTTTGAGAGGCTGTTGGATCTACAAGTTTGGCAACTTTGAACAAAGGGGTGGGGTAAGCTGTAGAGAGCTTTTTATTTTTATCTTCGTGAAGTGTAGGATATAGTATAAAGTGAAACTAGTGTACTGGCTGTATTTTTTAAAAAATACAAATTAAGATAGCTAACTACTAATAGACTTTCATCAATGTAACACTTACAATGTAACACTTACAATCATCTCATGTACCAATTTTGTAAGAATAGTTCTAGGTATCAAGAGCAGGAAACAGTTCAGGGAGGAGAGTTTGAGAAACAAAGAAGTGGCTACAATACTAAGTGATGAAGGAGATGAAGACTGAGTCGTGGCTGTCACAGTTTCAGGGTTGCTTTTTGTGAAATAGTAGAGGAAAGGAGACCAGCTATTTTAACCTATAGGTTCACTTAATATTTATAATGGCAAAAAACCCCCCAACCAAAACCCCAAAACAACAACAACAACAACAACAACAAACAACAAAGCCATCAGCTCTTAGTTCAGAAAAAGTTAGAGTTATTAGCAAAATTCACATATTTTAAGGAACTGGTTTGCTAAACACATATGTAAACACAGGAGTCTAAAGTAGACTAAAACACATGAGAAATACATCGTCTGCCCACTTATTTTCATTCAAATTGCAAATGTACATTTACTATCACAACCAAGTAACTTCAACCAATGGGAGGAATCTCCGAGGTCGCAATTAAAATAGAGAAAGCCTTTAAGAATGCCTTTATCCAACTATGCAGGGCTATCTGAATTCACACATTTAACACATCTGGATGTAAGCTTTGCATATTCTGTGACTTGAAGCTGGCTTTATGAGGAAGCCTCTCCAGAAATAATGGTTGAAAGGCAATGTCTCCCACTGTTACCATTAAGGAAATGATTTCCATGGTATGAGCCTATTCCATCACTTTTCCTCTTTTCACTTCTATCTTAAATTAATAGAGCACTGTCCTCCAAATCAGGAGAGACATCCATGACCTGGGAATAAGACAAATTTTTGTGTCACTATTGCGTGGTAATTTGACAAGGGACATGTAACACAGAACTGATGATGGGACCCAGAGACCTGCATCTGCTGAAGGCTAATATTTAGTCTGGTCTCCACACACACACATTTATCCTTTAGCTCTGATGAATTCCATGGTACATGAATGGGAAGTATCCAAACTGACATCATGAAAGATATCTTAACTGAATCAGTTCAAAAGTGACTTAGTGACACCTGCGGCATCCACTTGCCCCTTTGCTTAGGCTGTAAGGGGGTCAGATTGCTACCCTCCCTAAGGACAGCCAAGTGGCCAAACCTGCACTAACCATGATGAGTTGTTCCGGAGCTTGTTGACATACAGCCCGATGAGAACATGTTCATCAGCTAGCCTGTCTGCCACATTCAGGCTGTATTGTATCCTGAAAGAGGGCAGGAGGGAGAAAGGGTGTTGGTAGGAGAGGCAAAGAGAAATAAGCAGAGCAGGGAGGAGTGAGTTTGTGATAGAAAAGGCATCTAGAAAACCAAGCAGATAGAGGAAAAGTTAAGTGATGTTCTATGAAAAATCCAAGCAAAATCCAAGCAATGAAATTCACAGTTCCATTTCACTAATTAAAATTAAAATAAAAATTTCCATTTAGGCGAAGTAGCTTTTAAGAAAACAGATTTGCATTCTTCAGGCCACTAAAGCCAAGAAATTCATCTGTACAGTAAACACATTGATTGCGTTGCAAGCAGAGAGTAAGTATCCTTTGGATAATCAAATGTAAAGTTTAGTCATTAAAAAAAAAAAAGGAAATCAGACAAAGTGAATAACACAGATGTGTCTACTCTAAAGAACTACATGGTACTGTTAGTGGGGTTATAATAGAGCTGATTTTACTAAATCAAAGATGGTTTTTCAAGTGCAAAGCATTTCGACACAAGAAATCTCCATTTTTAGTTTAGTTAATTCAGGATTCCAGTACACTCTGGCTTTAACTTACCCTTTGCCCTTCAGAAAAGCTGGAGCAGCCCTAGCCAGCAGTTTGTTCTGCTCTACTTCACTGTCCTTGGGAGGAGAGCTAGTTAATAAGATGGGAAAGCCAAGAAAAGCGTAAACACAGCAATGCA
Source organism: Spilogale gracilis (assembly GCA_004023965.1). Lineage (NCBI taxonomy): Eukaryota > Metazoa > Chordata > Mammalia > Carnivora > Mephitidae > Spilogale > Spilogale gracilis. Next base: position 40,124 of record PITA01013905.1, read on the forward strand.
TTCAAGAATAGAATTGGCTACAGAAACTTCCAAGTCTAGATCCAAGCTCCATTTGGACAGCTCTCTTGTTATTTTGAAAGGTTCCAGATGTTTTCAGATTTCTACAGAGTTGAACTAGAAGTAGAAACCTGGCCTGAGAACCATAATTGCAATTACACAAGCTTCCATGATCCCTGACTTGACCTCGCGATTTGCTTAACAAATAGACTGCATGTGCCTGGACAGAATGAAAATTCATTCAACATTCATTACAGACTATCATGTCAATGGCCCAATAGTTCGCTAAGTGCTGCCAGCCTTTAGATCCCACTCAAAAAGTATACTTCTCCAGCCTTCTGTATATTTTCCATCTTTCAGAGTTGAATAGAGACCTGAAAATTACCTAAAGACTGTGGTCATTTTAGAAGTGCTTTAATATGCCAGGTATAGGTCACCTGACCCTTGCTTAGCAACTGCAAAGAAAACTTTCAGAGAAACAGAGAAATAAACCTTTGAGCCCTATAAATATACATTCATATTCCCTGTGCGTATAACTGGTAAATAGAGTCTTATCAATAGAGCAAATTCTTATCATTTTAGGTGCATTACCCAATGAGGAACACTCATTTAGTAATTTAAATGATAGTTTTAAAAGTTTCAAGTGTGGTTTTTATTAAGTGACAAATAGAAATAGAAATAATAATTAATAAAGTGTGGCCAAGCGAAAGTCACACCAGGATCTACTGAGCACACTTCATTGGGAAATACGGTATTGATACAATTGTACTTGTAATGTGCTTAAAGGGAGACTGTTTCTTTGTAGGCTGAGAAGTTTCCTTCTAATACCAGTGAACCAAAAACTATCCTTCCACCCTTTTCATGGAGAATACAAAAATTAACTGCTGATTTCGTTTGATGACCAAATCTTTAATTTCTGAGCTTGAAACTATGACGTTTTACCACAAACTTTCCCAACATTTCAACAAGTTCTAAACGTATGTATGTATTGAGATGGCTTAAAAAGTAGTTAAAATCTTAAAAATTTCAATGACAAGTTTTAAGGATTTACTACAAAAGTATCACTCTATTAGACCATGAAGTACAAAGAAAACACAGATGTGAAAAGCAGTATCATATTAGAATTATGCACACTGTAACTAGAATTCTTGTTTTATAATTGTATATATTAAGACATTACTGAAGTCGTGAGGTTTCTGTACTTAAAGAGTACCAGTGCACATAAATGAAACAGACTTTAAAAATGAATGATTAGGGGCGCCTGGGTGGCTCAGTTGGTTAAGCAATTGCCTTCGGCTCAGGTCATGATCCTGGAGACCCGGGATCAAGTCCCACATCGGGCTCCGTGCTCTGCAGGAAGCCTGCTTCTCCCTCTCTCATTCCCCCTGCTTGTGTTCCCTCTCTAGCTGTGTTTCTCTCTGTCAAATAAATAAAATCTTTAAAAAAAAAATGAATGATTAGTGTTCAAGGAGAATTTAACTTCTTGATGAACATAGTGAGTTTTTTCCAGCATACTGATCTTCACCTTCGAAGATGATGAAGCTGCCCATCAGGATGAACTAGCTGCCTTAAGCCATCATAGTTGGTATTTTCCTACCATCCCACCAAAACAGCATCCCAGACCTTGCCTTCGGAAGCATATCTGTCTCTATTCATTACCCTGTAACTACAGTCTCTGCTGCCCAATCACCACCCTCCCCAACTTTTTTCTTTTTAACTCAAGATAGCTGTATCTACTATACAGTCGATTTCAGATCCCTGCAAAACCACTCAAAACATGATGTGAAATTTCAGTGATTCTTCCTTCCAAACTTAGCTCTTTCCCTGCTTTGTTATATATTTTGCTCTTTAAAACTCAAGAGATTATTGGTGGTATTCGAGTCCTTAAACCCAAGCCCAGTGGTTGTGCAGAGTACAGCCTCTGGCACTAAATGCAGAAAGGACTGGCAGAGAAAAGAAACACAAAAGAGGCTCAACTGAGAGGATGTGTTTGGGACCATTTATGCCAGAGAAGTCTTATAGGTGGAAGGCCAGTGTCTGAAAAGTCCCGGGAAGGCATCTTGCTTCTTGGTCACTGGAGGAGGCCGGCTGGCTTCAGGAAGGGAACAGAAGCCCAGATCCTCCTTTGGGGGCCTTATTCTTTATCTCCCAATTCTTTGGGTCACTCTTCCCTTCCCCTACTCCATTTTTCTGTCTTCCCTCTTCTCTTCTTTTTCCTTCCTTCTTCCCAAATCCTTTCCTCCTTCAGAGGGAAGAAGAGCAGACATTCTATCTACACATCTATTTTCATTTTGTTGTCATTTCCTTTGCATTGGCCCTTGCCAATGATGGTTTGAAGAAATCGTTTAAGTTCTTTTATGTTGTCTGCCTCCCACATGAATTCATTGGAAAACCAGTTCTTGGAAAATATGAAAATTACACTCTCTGCATTTATGAATTTGTGGAAATATACTATTTAGTTACAGCTCTTAGTATCTAGTGCCAAGAGCATTTCTGACTTTTGGTACTCACTGTCTACATAGTTTCTGGACTTCCTAGAAGCAGTCTCAAATTCTTCTCCTCATCATTTATTTCTGGGAAACCAAAAATATGACCATGTAGAGAGGAAGCCAAGTTCATGATAAAGAAAAGAGTGGATCAAAATGAAATAGATCAAGAACTTACAGTTGACAGGGGAGGCAGTTTTCACTTAAAATGTGGGTATAGAGACTTTTCATGTGAAGTATCTTCACTAGATTTTCTTTTGCAGATCCCAAGGAGTTCACAGAAGGAAAGCAAAGTGAAAACCTTTTCTCCTGAGTTCTTGTGAAGATAGTCACAATATGTATGTAGTTCATTATCATTCCTTAAAAGCAATATACACTCACACTACTTTATAGAATACAATAGATGTTTAAATTTTCACTTGGTAGCTTCGTCATTTGTGTGGCGAAGTTAGGTGGTATTTCCAGTTAGTTGTGGGCTTTGGGATCAGGCACACGGGCACTTACATCCCTCCCAAAAGCGACATTTCTGGAATGCCCGTGTGCAGGAACGCAACAAGGGTTGGCACATAGCTCCCACTGTAGAGCCCCCTCTTCTTCCACATGTCCTGTTTTAAAGTCACAATGCATTCTTTCTTTTACCCTCTGGAGTTGGGAAATCCCTGGGGCTGGCTCCTCCTGACCATCTGTGATAAATCTTTTCTAATCTGAGTCCCAAGGAAAAGCAGGGTTGCCATCTCTAAAATTGTATGTACACAACTCTTTTTCTCATTGTTTTTTTTTTTTTTTCCTCACTAGGTCCTTGTCATTGTATAAGTTCATTCCTCTGCACACATACTAACATGAATGGGCCTGGGGACTATCATACCCTGGAGGGGATGATAAGATAAATTTTGAAGTCTATGTATTTGGCTGAATGAAAAGATGTGGGAAATATTCCTTTAGATTTTATTTTTCCTAAAAAATTCTCTATGTTCTCACCAATTGCTTTTGACACCTCTGAAAAGAGCAACTTTATATAGAAAAACATCCTTTTTCCAGATTTTTTTCATACACACACATGCAATGATATGGGTTCTGGAATAGTAGAGCAGTTTAAAACAATCTCATGTTTATTGATTTGAAATTCACTCTAAAGGCAACAACTAATGTCACATTTTTTGTTTAAGTGTAAACATTTTTGGGGTGTTCTAAGGTAACAAAATCACACACAAATGCTCCCTGGATTTTTGCTGAAACCTGAAATATAGTTTTAAAGGCCATTCTTGCTTATGTTGTGTTACTATATTAGCTCTGGTCAAATATTTTTTCTTTTATTATACATAAAAATAAAGGTTTTAAATAAAGTCCTGGATGCAGTCTCACAGAGCAACAGTGTCATATAAACAAATTATGTGATGTAAGATAAGTATTATCACAATGGCTAAACAGAAAATGATATTTGAACAATGACAAACTAAAAACACATTTTCATTTCTTACTAATTTTAAGTAATTGACAAATTTGTGTGGTGTTTAAACTGGTAAAGGATGACTTGTAAAGTTGGTTCCCTTTTTAAGTAACTGACTGTTAGTTATGAATAAAATTTTGTTTCTCATGCATGTATGTAAACACAACACACACATGTTTAGCCATATATGTATGTGCGTCCATTCACACACTTATGAAAAGATATGTTCATAATACATATGGACATATTATATGTTCATTCACATGTATGTATATATGTATGTCAAAACCTTTTGAACTGCACACTTATGTTAAATATATTCATTGATTCATATATCAATTATATACCAATAAAGTTTTTTTTTATTTAATTGCTTCCCACTATAACTAACACAGGCTAGTAACAAGGTCACTAAACTGATTTAACTAATTTAAAAGCAATTAGAAAAAAAAGGCCACAAGTGGAGATAATTTCTGGAAAAGTTCTGTTTTCCTTTCTTTTTCTAGTTTTCAATATCTGAGATCTGAAACATAAACTATCTGCCACATGCAAATGGCATAAAAACAGCTCAGTGTTTCAGTGGGAAAACTGGTTGTCATCAATTCAGGCTGGCATCGGAGCTGAACCGTCTTTTAAGCAGGTACCGTGGAGGAAATAATAAGAATTCTCAGGTCACATTTGATTCACTACATTTACTTTGTTGTCCCCCAGATATCATTAAGCCGTGTCAAATGCATTTTTTGCCAAGAGAGCATCTGGAAAACTTTGCTGGGTATAGGGCATGCCCAGAGAAGAACTAAAGCAACTCTAGTAAGAGAATAAGGGTTACTAAGGTGAAGAAGAGAGGTGACTGGAGTTTTAACTATGCACTAATCTTTCAGTATAGGAAACAGAACGGAGAGTGAAGACCAGTTTAATTCAGGTTGGAAAAAACCTAGCTTATTAATGGAGCTCTGGGGCTACATGGAATAAAGAATTAACTGTAAAGAGTAGTTATTTCAAATTTCATGAAATTTCAGACAACATAACCAGAAAGTGTGAGAAGAGTGAAGAAACCTTCAGGGTGGTTGATTTATAAGTTTACCTATTTTATGATGTTTATTTATAAATTTATCTCTTTTCCTGACTAAAAAGGATAGTCTTTAATCTTAGAAAAAAAAATTAACCATTGAGAAAACGCTGGTCTTCAGAAGCCAAGGTTGAATACAGTGCCTTAATTTTATTTCTATTTACTTTTGATTACCAAACACAAATGCTTAAAATTTAGTTTGAATGTTTTAAGTCTGATTAAAAATCTGGGTTGTTAGGTACCTAAGAATCTTTGGGTAAATAAAGTGTTTGAAAACTGAAAAAGATTGCAATGAATTAGCTTTTCTGTGGTTAAAAACTCAAACCTACCCACCAACCAACCAACCAATAAAAATCTCACAAATGCTGCTCTAGTGGGAAAAATCAGGATTTGGAGAGTATTTGGGTGAGTGGTGTGCCTTCCCAATGTGTACTGCTCAGTTGAATACAGTATGAGTTATTAAGCAAATGGCACTGTGACAAACCAGAAAATAGCCTATTAGACTGTGTTTGACACACTCTGTGAATCATAGGCCATTTTCTGACATTTGGGAGAGTGATGAAATCTGGGTAGATGTTATATATAATAGCCAAAGTGATCCTTTTGTGCGTAGTTGCTACTCTAGCCTTTCCATTTGTGAAAGTATCTGTGAACCTTCAAGAGATGGTTCTAGAACTGAGGATAAAAGAAAGTAGCCATTCAAACTTTTACAGTGTCCTTACTGTGGTAGTGGAGACGATGTCCATAATTAAAGAACCTTATTTTACATGGGATAAGACTGGTTAATTTTGTCACATAGATGAGACAAGGGTTTTGTCAAGATAATTAAGATTTTACAAAGGGGGCATGATGCCGACAAAGATACAGATAGTTAGGGGCACCACCATGAGGGCAGTGAGGGGAGAAGGGTCCTTTGGGTCAGCCCTTGCAATACTTTTTTTGCAGTAATCGTAGTCAGTCTTTCATAGGCATACATAATGTTGCTGCCACTCCATACATGGCCCTTAGAGCTCTTTTCCCAGTGGTGATGAGAGACTTCCATTGCTCTAGCATTTTTTCCCTGTAAATTTATGCATTTATAAGAAAATAATCTAGGTTTAGGGATATAGTTATGATCACAAAAATGAGTGAAGTGAATTAGTTCAGGAATTATGTTCTTTGACCCACATTGTACCTAACTGCACACACATGTGCACGCACACATGCATGAAGACTTCCAGAGTTTAAGGGAGGGTGCCTTTGAGAATTCCCTCTTTTCTTTTAAGTAAGGGAAAGGTGAATCAAGTACATAGCTAGAAATGGAAATAGGAACAGGGCTGTGACAGATGGTCGTGGTAACCAGAGCTATACACACATAAATCTGTGTGAGGTGGATTGCTAGGGTGTCAAAGGACTTCAAAGATATTTCCTAGTGTCTTTTGAAGATCAAAGTGGTATGCTCGCAAAGGCTCTAGGTGCGTAATGCCAGGAGTCCGTATTGAGGGTTCTGGAGTGGTGATTTCAATTCATCCTCATTTTGCTTTATCTTTCCAAGATCTCTCACAATATAAAAGACCCAAAACTCAAGCTAAATAAAATATCTGTATGCCAAACTTCCCTACGTCCTTAATGTTGCCTTAACACTGACCAGTACCGTCATTTGCTTGTTTAGGTTTTAGGTTTCACCAGATTTTTATTTATTTATTTTTAATTTTAAAAAATTATTTTATTTATTTATGAGAGAGAGAGAGAGGGAGAGAGAGAGAGAGAGACAGAATGAGCAGGGGGAGGGGAAGGGAGGGAGAAGCAGACTCCTTGGTAAGCAGGGAGCCTGAGGTTGTCTTGATCCCAGGACCCTGGGATCGTGACCTGAGCTGAAGGAAGATGTTTAACTGACTGAGCCACCCTGGTGCCCAGGTTTTATAAGATTTTTAAAAAGGGAAGTTGGGTATGGGCAGGAGTGGATGGCGGAGCTCTAGGTCATATTTCTTTGGTTCGGTTCCAATTGTAGGAGGAACAGGACCTTTAATTCATGCCTGTATATGGCATGGTGGTTCCCATCAATCTTTGTGTATGGACATGTCTTACCCATGGGTAAGACATGTCCATACACAAACAGTGGGTCACCGCCAACATTAGCAGGCGACAGAAATTAAGCACTCAGAGTGGGGAACTGGTTTTGAAATTGCTCCTGTAATAGGAATCAGACTGCTTTACCTGGGGGAAAAGTGGCCTAAATTCTCAAGTCCTTCACCACATCACGGTCCTGGGCTTATGCTGTTGGTGCTAAAGATCCATCGCTCCAAGAGGCTCTTTGATTTAAGAATCTAAGAAATCACCAATCTGGGGTCTTGCAGACTCTAAGAAAGCAGAGATTCCTCCAAAGAAGAGGATCCACCTTGGTCCTCTTTATACGTATGTATCTCATAGATACTGTTATGAGGCCGTGACGTCAATAACAGAAGCGGAAAAGACAGGAAAGAGCTGAAAAGTCCAGCTCAGGTTGAACTTCTCAGAGGAATCTCATGAAGCCCCAGAAGATGCCACTATATCTACTGAGACATACTGGAAGAGGATTTTAGTGGTGAAGCGGATGGCCAGCCGTCCAGCTATGGCACTACGAACTACAGTTAGTGTTTCAGGGCTGGGATACTGACCGTGGACTGTGGTCAAGCTGATTGACATACAGCTTTAGGAGCGAATGCTCCTCAGCCCCAGGGCTGGATACGCTTAGCCCCTCAGGTAACCTGAGGGGTGCAAACAATAGACCTCATTAAAACCCTCCCATGGACAGAGCAAGGCCCACTCGGAGAGGAAAGATGTTCAGTGTACACAGCTTTATTGAACAGCACCCTTGAAACAGAAACCAGAGTCTAACCTCCATAGTGATAGATAGCAAGGCCCGCAAACTTTAAACAACGTATCTGTGGTTCACAGGGAACATTCCAAAAGGACCGAAAACAGGAAAAAAGGGAAATGATCATAGTTTGGGTTACTGGGTACCATGCACCCTGGAGGAACCAGAACAGCTCTAAGTATTATAGGGATATTTTAGAGGAGAGGAAGCCCTGGTATCCATCTAGACGCATCCACCACAAGCACCGTCCGAGCTGAAATGATATAAAATGACCTTCAGTAAGGATGGGGTCTAGCTCTGCTCTGACATTTGCAGAATGCAGGATCTCCTAATAAAAGCACATCTTTCTTAACATCATGCCAGATCTTCCCTAGAGAGAGGTATAGGCCCATGTCCCTTCTCGACTTTACAGTAGAAAAGATGGTTGAATTTGCTGGTGGCTTCATGAAGGAGTGCTGGAAGGAACATACTGAGGGCCTAGACCCTGTCATTTTACCCCTGGATGTTCTGCAGTTCAGTTTTGCCTCCTCATTGCCACTTGCTACGGACTTGCTTAATCTATCGGGAGGCAACATCCTGAACAGCATCTTATTTATTATGCTAATTACAGTTTCGGGGAACACCTTCATCTCACGTTCTTTTTTTTAAAAAATAATTTATTTTATTTTATTTTTTTCAGTGTTCCAAGATTCATTGTTTATGCACCACACCCAGTGTTCCATGCAGTACGTGCCCTCCTTAATACCCACCACCAGACTCACCCATCTCACATTCTTGCTGATGGGCAAATACAGGAACTCATGGGGGAAAAAAATCAGCAGCGTTCTGAGTCTCATTGTGTGTAAATCCTTACTTATCCTGAACGTACCAGGATATGGCAGAGAAATTGGTACCTCAGAAACCTCTCTGGGGGGAAAAGACTGATTATGTTCCTTTTATGAAACATGAGGATGTCTTTTGTTTTGTTTTGTTTTCTTCTGCTGAAAGATATTTGAAATCTTATGTTCATTCCTCACTCCAATTTTCCTTACCTTTGTTTCCACTTTCCTGTGAGCCTTCTCTGTGTATTTATAAAACAAGTCCCTGGTACTTTATTTGCGAGATTTGATCTAACAGTTTGGAGCGCCCCTTGATCCTCTATATTTATCAAGCTAGTGCTAAGCGCAGTATTTCCTTCACCTGTTCTTTGCTCACATGGGGGTGGATCTTTGTATAAAAATAGGAGACATGTTCCCCTTTTTAAGAAGTTCTTATTATGCCTGAAATCACTTATTTGGAAACTATACACCCAAGTTTGGTCGTTAGCCTCTAGCCTCAGGAACTCCAGAGTTCACCAAATTATGAGATTATATTATAAGCTGTTTCAGAATGTACCTAACAATTTCCCATTGCATCTTGAAATTCCAGTTCTCTCATTTAAAGGGGACATTCCAAGCACTACAAAGGTGACTTTCTCAATGACATAGAATACAGGTGTGTTGGTCATAAAATTTAAACATACCCCACATTCTTACTGTGGGGAGATTGTAAGTGCAAGTTTCCAGAAGTGACATTCATCCCAAAAGTCATACCAGCCATCGTCAAAAGCACCCAAGTAAATGAAAGTGAAAACCTGTGACAAATATTTACAAACCAGTTTGTAACAATAATCTTCCACACCCGGCTTGCATTAGAAAGTTTTTCTTAACACGGAATCAGGGGTTATTACCAAGGAGATGGTTTATTTCATAATAAGACTGGAACTTACCTCCTGGTAATAAAAGGGCTTCCTGAGGAGGGGACAGAGTGGGAGAAGAGGGTGTCATTCATGCTGGTTACAGGTCTAGGCGGCCTAAAACAAAGTGGGTGGAAAGTTAAAACAAATAGGAGTCACACGTCCAAAACTATCCACCACCTCTTCAAGAATGGGGCTGGGATCAACACAAAATTGTATATTTTGCAATGAACTCCTTTAAGAGTTTTGGGAAGTTGCATTTCCTTAAAAATATGGAATGTCCAGTAAACATTAGGAAGAAAATCTCTGGACACTACATGCATGTCTATCCATGGGCTTTGAGCCTTGGTGTTTCCCTGAGTTATATTCTTGAATGGAGCAAGGACTTTGAGGGGGCTTCAGGCCCACGGTCTTCTCAAAAGAGAACCTCCGAAAAACTGATGATAAGCAGAATCTACATCTTCTTAGAAAGCAAAAGTTCCAGAAACTTCTCCTGTGCTCTGCATGACAATTGCTCTTTTTCAAGACACCTGATCTGGAAGGAGCCAGTGGCAAGATCATATTGAGCCTGACCTGCCCCTTGTTCTCTGTGAAGATGCGATCATGCACCCCAGGATTTACGGGGTGTCTGTTACCTGGATGTTCTATATAATAGGGCACATAGTGCCAGGCATCCCCTAAACTTCCTTTCATATGATGACAGAAAGAAAATAGGGTTCAGGATTTCTCAGAATTGTGCATGGCCTCAAACCCCAACTGCATGGGGTCTGTCATTTCCAGTCCTATTTTTCATTTTAGCCTGTCATTCTGTCCCTATTGCTAATGCCCTAGTGCAGGTAAAATGATAGAACTAAGACGCCTATCTCTTCTCCAAGTGGTTTTTAGTTTTATTTTAGGTTCACTGGAATATGCTCCATGAGATGGGATTGAGAGTTCAGAATATGGATAATGAGGCAGGGCGTCGTTCTGAGTCAGAGGAAATTTTGGTCTCACTATAGTTCTATATTTGAGTTTGATGAGGCAGAATTTTTGAACACCAGATATTAATCACAGTGGCCTACAGAATCTAGTTGTGTTGGCTTGATCAAGAGACAAAGCTTTAACGACTTAGTTTCTACCTTAGGGAACCAAGTTGGTTTTGGATTCCACAATACAGAGATCCTGAGAAAAAGGCAGACTTGTTTATCTCAGTGTGTTTATGGGCCTGGAAACGATGCTGTGCAGGTTTTAAAATGTCAGTGCTATATGAAAACATTCACAGAAACTTTTGGTTCCTAGTACTTGGTTCTCAGCAGTGTTCTAAGACTTTTACAGACATTATTTGTTGGGTGAGGTCAGAACAGCAGCCTCACGGTTCCATCTACTCTAAACAGATTGGCTGACATTCTGAAAACTGGTGTTTTGCATTACTTACCTAGGATGTGTCTTTGACACCTGAGGCTAGTTTAAAAACAATTCTGTCTTGAGCACAACACTTTCATTTTGTAAGCAGGATGCTAATTTTATACAAATGTCCTCTGTGAACTTTGAAAAGTTAGGCAAATCAGATGTTAAAACAGTAAGGAGAATGAAATATCTTTAACTTTGCAACAAGTTGAAATAGTCAACTTGAGCAACACTTATGTTTTTCTTTTGTCTTTTTTAACTTTCCCATGGTGCTCTAACTCTAGGAAGTGAGAAAATGGGTGGGCTTGGAATGCTTTTTGATTAGCCTGGTAAATTTACTCTATAGAACCTGGTCACTGCAAAGCTGAAATTGCAGTTTCTCAGTAAATGGCTTCATGTTTAAGGTTCATCATGGAAATGTTGAACCTGGGGCACAGAATGACTAACGTTGGCACCAAATGGTGGCTTTCAAAGGGACTGAGGTTCCTATTTCCTCCAACGTCAAATGGGAAGTTACTTTATCTAATAACTAGATCACATTGGGAATTTTAAACATATTTATTCTTATGAGAAAGAAATAGCCCCACAAGATAAAGTCACAGGGATCTAGTGAAATATCTTCCTCATGGACAAGACCTTCACCAAGGGCATTTTTATAAAATTGGCATTCATCTTGTAAACGGAAAGTATTCAGCTTAAGGCAGAATTAGTTTTAAACTAGCCTGATGTTACTCACTTATTTCATAACCACTTAGGTGTCTCATAACCACTTAAAATTATGATTTTGTCTCATAATCTCTTATAATTATGATTATACATCTTTATAAGCATACAGGGGACTACTGAACTACTTACCAAGTGTCACTTTTGGCAGCGAGAAATTGGATAGAATAGAGACTGTTAATCATAGTAAAATTAACAAGAAATACAACAGCTAAGAACAAATGCCAAAATACCAAAATGTCACCACTTGAGTGGCCTTATATACACATGACAAGTCTGAACAGTTACATCAACGGGATATTTTAAAATTAGAAGTCTGAGCTATCCTTACCCCCCAAAAAAAAAAAAGAAAGAAAGAAAAACACATGGCTATCTGTTCAGGACAAGAACATTTGAATAATAAATGAGAGAAAAATGTCTACAGCTAAAAATAGAAAAAAATTCTGGCCTGAGATTGGACATTCTACATGCAGAATTTCTTGTATGTTGTTTCAACAATTAAATATTTTTCATAATTTGCATTTTAAAATTAAGACATTCATCCTGGAAAAATATATTGTCTGTGAGTACTACTCACAGACAAAATAGACTACTATTTTGATTTGAGGACTATTTGGAAAATCTGTTTAATTATATGGAACTTTTCTTGGAAAAAGGCCCAATTTTAAGGGAATCCTGAAACTCTGCACAGAACTCAAATTGTGAAGAGAGTGCCCTCAGTGAGTTCAGTGAATGGTACATCAGATCAGATTGCCACAATGCATTTCAAATTTTGTTTACTCATTAGCCAATTAAACACACACACACACACACACACACACCAGCCAGAGCACGACTGGGTACAGGCCCTGAACTAAGCAATACTGCAGTGTGACTGACCATGAACTTGACTTTGATTTCACTCTGTCTCATTTCCTAATTTTGTCTCCCAGTGGGAGGAAGCATCCTAATTCTGTTCTACTGCAAAACTCTCAGGGTCAGGCTGTTCACATCTACTCTTGCTCTAGTTTCCTTCCACCCATCAGCTCTGATTGAACATTGTTCTCTGGGCTGAAACTCCCAGCTGGGCTGGTAGGAAGTGACTCCACAACGGAGCTCAAAGAGACTTGCTCTCAGTTAGCTTTGCTCATTTATTAGCAACATAGTGATTGTCTCCGGCTGGGGGGAAAACAGTCGAGGCCTTAATAAGAACAGCTCGTATGAGGTCGTTTTCTGCAAGTGCCTGGCCCTCTGGTATACTTCCCAGATTTATTTATCCCTGGTTTCTTTTAAAGTTTATTTTTAGGATCAAAACTTTCAAAAATAAGTTAGCCACATTCTCCAGAATTGGCTGACATTAGTTTTTTGGATGCTTAGCCCATGCCAGCACCACAAGCCTTCATGCTGTGTGCGTTGCTGAAGGCAGTAAACCGTCCACACACACTTGGGAGGAAACCAAGCCGAGCCCCGTAGTATTTATACAAAGCCATAGACATGACACAGCACAAATCATTTGATGGTATTTGCTTAGGTTCATCAGAGAAAAGAGTGACTGCTTTCATAAAGGTCTCAGATCCATCATGGCGCCTCTGACGGGTCACGTTTCTGACGCACGGGCTTTGTACTGGGAGATTTCTAATACTGGTAGGTCTGATCCACCGCCTTTGGATGTCAACACGCAAACCGAGGCCCTGAGTGCAGCAGGTCCTGCTGTACTGTGCAACACAAAAAGTGGTTTGTATTGAGGGGGAAACACCTTTTCTAGAGTCTTCCTGAGGTACCTGCAATGATGTAATTCCTAATTGGGCATGGAAGCAGATTATGAGTTTGTTTCTTCTTCTGAGCCCCATACCCAGGCAGAAATACTTTCTTCTACCTAAGCTTCCCCTGCTATCCGGCCGCTCAGGCCTGAGAGGCTCCAGGGCCTGAGGCTTCTGGGAAGTGGAAGGAGCACCATTTCCACACACATCCCCTTCAGCCCACCAAACTCACATAGACTTTGGAGAAAGAATTTTTTAAGGTCTATTTTTGGATGTTTCGAGGAATTTTACTATCAACCTCCCTATCCCACCTTCCCATGTATGGGCGATGATTCTTCTAAAGTCGTGCAGTTTGGGATAAGACAACTACAATTTTTAGATTTGTTGATATCTTTAAGATGACTGGCTTTGCAGATAAATGAAATAAAGAGCTTTTATATTTAGGACTCAAAGCACATATGATGTTAAAATTTTCTTATTATGGTTAATTTCATTGATTTTTAGTGTCCAGTTATAAAAACTCTAACATCTGTATTTTATAAGGATGCTCTTTGAATATTTTCTACCCGTAGCTGAATAATATTAGTGTTGCATTCTTTACTTGTACATCAAGACAGAAGTACTGTTTACTCCTACGGAAAAAAAAAAATTATAATCACTTTTTTTTAAACTCTCTCTTTTTTTAAATTAAAATTTAAAACTTGGTCCCTAGAAACTGATATGAAATTGTCTTTGTATGGATGTGAATATGCATCAATGAAGAAAACAGTCTTCCTCTGGAAGGCAGAGATACTCACACAATGTGGGCCAAGTTGAGCGGCTTCTCAGGCTGGTCAGGGAACATGGGGTGCAAGGGCTCACGGCTGGAAGCACAGCTCAGAGACTTGCTTAATGCATTAGTAAGCTTCTTAGCAGGGGATTTCTGGCAAGAAGAAAGGTAGATGTTAAGAACTAACATTTATGTAATATTCTAGGAGATGATTCGCTTTCATAATAGATATTCATTCATTCACTCATTCTTCATTGACTTATTCATGAAATCCCCAACGATCTACTCTAAGTCAAGGAGTCTGCTCAGTGCTGGAACTAAAGTTCTGGAACAATCCCCCAGAGTACCTGCCTCCTGCTGTTCAGTGTAAGCAAATGCTGTGATAAATGGAAGCAGCCCTTGTGCATGGGGCATCTGAGCTGGGACTTAAGGGACCAGCAGGAGTCCTTCTGATAGTAACTCAGGGGACTGGGAAGATAATTCCAGATGGAGGAAGAAAAAACCCGATTCTGGAGAGGAAAGCAGAAGGTAGACCCTTAAAGTCCTTCTATGCCACATCAAGGACTGTGGTCTTTATTTCAAATGCAGAGGGAGACTATGAAGATTTTAGATCATAGAGGTCACAGGATCAGATGTGATTCTAGAAGGATTACTCCTGCTTAAGGGCAGAAAACGATCTGGGAGGAGACAGGAGAGGAAGTAAGAAGGTGAGCAGGAGGTTTCACAGGCATCCAGGTGCAAGATGTTTCAGGCATGGCTGGATCCATCCAGTTCAAAGTGAAAGGGGAACTTCAATCAGAGACTTGGGAGTTTAAAATTCATGTTCTTTCCAGAACATCATGTTATCTCTTTTTCATTTAGATGAGTGGGATGTAGATCTTAAAATTTCACAGCCAAATCTATCAAAAATAATCTACCACATATAATCAATCTTTATGCCAGCTTTTCCTTTCCAAGAGAAGCCACTTACCATTTTGTCACTTCCTTTTACACAGAGACCCCATAGTTGGCAATACAATGAAGTGACTTTGTCCTCGTGATTTAAAAGCTTAAGTGATAGAAGCATTGTTTAAGAAGTCCCTCTTTGGCTTTTGTTTGGACATATAATTCTTAGAACAGCTAAAACACTGCCACTGCAACAGCGTTTCACCCCCATAAACATTGGAGCCTCTTTATCCCTTTTAGGGGTCTTTACTTTGTAAAGTAAATTACATAATAAATTTACATAAGTAAATCATATAATTTCGAATCCACAACATCTAAGAAAGAGGCTCCTGAACTGACATTAGCATTTACATAAAACAATCATTAAAAATGCTTAGTCTTCAAACACTAACTCTCCAGAATGTGAGATAGAACAAATTTGAAAATTGGTAGTGTATTGACCCTAAGAAAATAGAAAGCGTTTTCT